>LQNS02278161.1:6130702-6142429 GCA_001587735.2 Parhyale hawaiensis
ATTCATTCATTCATTCATTCATTCATTCATTCATTCATTCATTCATTCATTCATTCATTCATTCATTCATTCATTCATTCATTCATTCATTCATTCATTCATTCATTAAGAATAATCCACATTGCACAACCTATCAAAATCCGCGGTTTATGAGCACCTGGAAGAGTTTAGGTCATGTTTTGTTGATTAAAACTGTGATTAAAATTTTAGGCTAATATTTGCAAACATTTTCATTTCCTTTCAAGGCCGACTCGAACCTTTTAAGCGGCCCAATAAAATTGCTCAAGGCAGCATATTGCAGATGATACAATAAAATATTATTCCTTAAACCTTCTACTAAAAGCCAACGAATTTTTCGCAAATTCTTCTATAGGCCTACTATTGTCAGTTTTGCCGATCTGAAATAGTTAGGTATTTTGGTTCACTGTTCAATTTTGAACCTGTTCAGAGTAAGCTGGCCAACACGCTCGACCACTCAAATCTCAAGATTTAATTTGTTTCATCAACTGAAGAAGAAAATAGAACATCAGATAATTCGCTTCTGGCTCTTCCTGTGGTCGCAAACTGCGACCCCACCATCGTAGCTCCACGCACGTGAGATGATGAGAGCAACGCCATCTGGACTTTGTCTGAAAACGCACTAGGTACACAAGGTACTAGGAAACTGAAGACGCACCAGGTACACTAGGACACAAGGTACTAGAAAAATCTACTCATTCCAGTTGATGTTGATAGGCTTTGTTTCATGATCAAGTTTCTTTTCATTAAGCGATATTTAAGTCAATGCTTAAGATGTCTAAAGTTATATCAAGTATAGGCGAGAGAATAATATTTGTCAATGGAATAGATGCTACTTCTGGGTCTCTCAGACAATGGTATTGCTGAACTTATGCCGTCGCGTTTTTTGGCTATTGTAACGTACTGTTTCTAGACTAAAATAATAAATTATTTTACTACAATATTGAATTAGTTCTCGCTGTGTGTGTTGAGTACCTCAAGGATTAGGTATAATTTATGGCCGTAGATGCAAAAAAAGTCTCTCCGTCGTCTCTTCTTCCGCTTTGAAAAAACGAACTGTTATACATGTTGCCTGCTTATCCAGGCCGAATTTTCATTCATGCAGAGCACATTCATCTTAAGCCTTCAGGCTCCTATTGTTGACTTACACAAAACAAAAAAAAATTCAAAATATAATATAACTTCTTGTCAGTTTTCCGTTTCTGAATTAAGTATTTTAGTTGCTGTTCAATTGGAAATTGTTCTACGCAAACCCGTTGAAGCTCTCGCTCACTCAATTCTCAGGAGTACATTTTATGCATTTGGTACTTTAATAATAATAATAATAGAATATGGCATCACAAGATGAACATGTGATCGGACTCTAGCCTTGCTTTTGGCGTTGTATTGTATGATATGGTAAAGTAATAATGAAGGAATGAAACAATCTCTCTTTCTCAAGAATTATTACTTTTCAAATGCAGTTTTATCACCGTCAAAATTACATGGTGTAGCGGACGTTTTCGGAGTAAATTTGAATTGTAACGTTTCCATACTGCACGAGCATGATAAAATAATGGTGAATATTTCGGATTAAAAATCGTCAATCAAAACAAAAGTCAAAACCGAATCCCTTAATAGTTTTTTCCCTATATTTTAGTTAGTGATCGCAACGAAATAAAACCAACAGGTCCATTCTCAAAGAAAAACCGACACTTACGCCCCGGCGCTCTATATGAGCTATTGTCATTATGTCAGAATAAAGAAAGTAGAAAAAATAGGGGGGGAGGGAATCTCAGTCAAAGAGACGATCATGCAAGTACGCAACCACGATCAATAGCCATTAATATGCAGAGCTTAGTGTCATCTGTCTCTGTAGTTGGAGCGGAAAAGAGAAGAGGGATTAAAGTAGCCTCGGAAGCTTTGGCCGTTAAGAGTTTGCGACTCCTGGAGGAGTTCTTAGCAGTGGAGGATGCCTCTCCCAGTGCGCTAGTAGGGAACACCCAAAAATTTTTTATTATTAGTCCAATTTGAATGAAACTTGGTACATATATGTAAAATCGAAAAAAGTGGCTTATACTCGTGTAATTTTTTCCAGTTTCTCAATAGAGAATGAGTTATTCAAAGAAAACGGGAATGTGGGGGATTGGGAGAAACTATCTCCCCCTACAGTTTTCGAGCTACAGAGATGATGTTGGTATCAAAAGAAGCGGAACTTAATTCTCTGCAATTCAGTGACGCATTTTTTGGCTTTCTAAATAGTTTTTAAAGGAAATAAAAAATATGAAAAATTTCTTTGGGTTTCTCCCAAAAAGTGTGCTGTCACTCGTCTCCTAATTCGAAAATCAAAAAATAAAAGCCGACGCTTTCTTGTAGTAAATTAAATTCAGCTGCTTTTCATACTAAAATCATCTATGTAGCCCAAAAACTGCAAGAGGAGAAAGCTTTTCATATTGAAAAAATAAACGTTTCAGGAGCGTCGGGAAAAGGGGGATCCGTTTTTTTAATAACTCATTTTCTATTGTAGTCTAGGCTCTAAGGGGGTGTCTGTGTACATTCCCCTTTCACGGCTCTACCATGTATATTCCTATTCCATATGATGAGGACATTGAAAAAGAGTTGGGTAGAACTTTCGCACCTGGCACATTTTTGGGGGAGGGCATGGGGGCCCCAAATGATCAATTGTGAACCGATTGTTCTTAAACATGCTCAGAATATGTATATTTGAAAACGAAACACATTTTGCTCCTACAACTGTTTTTTGACTTAGGCCTTTGTTTTGAGATAATGGGGTTTATATATAAACTAGTGGCCTGTGCCGTCATTATAAATGACGGAAAAAAATTAACACTTCACCAAAACCCCCGCCGTCTTTTGGGCTTCCTCATTTTTCCCCTATCTAATACTGAAGAAAAAGTTCCCAAGGTACCCAACTTTTTTTTTCGCCTTTTGAAATCTGAATTTTCTCCTATCTTATTAGTTCTATTTTTCCCCTATCTAATACATGTACTGAAGAAAAAGATTCCAAGGTACCCAATTTTTTTTTCGCCTTTTGAAATCTGAATTTTCTCCTATCTTATTAGTTCTATTTTTCCCTATCTCATACTGAAGAAAAAGATTCCAAGGTACCCAATTTTTTTTGCCTTTTAAAATCTGGATTTTCTCCTATCTTATTCCCATAGAGCGTCACAGGAAAGATATAAATATAGTTATAAATAAATAAAAACATGACGTGAATTATTATATAGTACTGATACGGTACATGTATATTTTGGAAATTTCAAACGAATAGAACTCAAGGAGTTTTCATGCTAGAATAAAGACAATGACAGTTTTGGAAACCTTGAAACAGTCCTAATAAAAGTATAGAGCCCGATGTTCCATTTGCCTTCCTAATATTTTTATTATTATAATTTTTTTACAGCTCAAAACCGAATCCTTTCTTTTTTTCCTATATTTTAGTTAGCGATCGCAACGAAATGGAAAATGGAGAACCCGGTTGTTATAAGAAAATATTATGAGGGCAAAAATGGAGAATTCAATTGTGTAGTTTTGTTAGGAATGCTTCAAGGATTCAAAAACTGTCATTGTTTTTATTCTAGCATGTAAACTCATTGAGTTTTATCGTTTGAAATTTCCAAAATATGCATATATATTTACATATGAACCCTATTATCTCAAAAACTAAGGCTTAAATCAAAAAAGTTGTGGGGACAAAATATGTTTCGCTTTCAAAAATACATATGTTGAGCAATTTTCAGAACAATGAGTCTACAATTGATCATTTTACTTCCAAAATTTACCAGTTGCCAAAGTTCTACCCAATTTTTTTTAATGTGCTCATCATATGGAATAGGAAAATACATGGTAGAGCCGTGAAAGAGAAATGTACACAGACACCCCCCTAGAGCCTGGACTATCTGCAAGAACATGAAGATGGTGTCATTGATACTCTTGATAAATTTTATAGTCTAATCATAATGGAACTTCACTGATGATAGTGTATTAGTGTATTAAATTCTTCTAAATTTTATTCAAATAAATGTTTAGCAAGCGTCCTTAACTTCAGAACCTCATCAAAACAAATTATTAATTTACATCACGTTTCATAACTGCTTTTCTAATAATGTAAATATGATTTAAGAAGCGGTGCCGCATTCAAGAATTATATATACTCTATTGATTCCACTGGCGATAGTTTAAAAAAAAAATAGTGCGCTTGTGATACAAATTTATATAATTAATTTTTTCCCATTGAAAGGTTTTCATTGACTGACAACGATCGAGTCCATGATTGTTACTAACTAAATTTAGGGATGCATATTCCTGTTAGACCTTTTAATGCAGAAAATAAATTACAGTTAGTTTCCCAATCCGTTATCCATATTTCTTACATTAATGACTTCTCCGATGATCATAACTAGAGCTCCTTATGGAAATCGTTTTATACAGTAGGTTGAACTATAGCAGCCCGCACATTTTTCCAAATTTAAAAGAACTGCAACTGTGTGAAACTAGTGAGGTCGGTACGGACTGTTGAGCATTCGTACGACATTTTATAACTTCAGGGTGCGCAACATGTGGATCGTATCGCAGATATGTGGCATCTGTCGCTCCTTTCTTATCGTCATCTCTTCCTATCTTATCAATGTCACGTGCAGTGGCTAGCGTTGAAGCCCCCCACGTGGTCTGTTCGCGTATCGTACCTATTTTTCTTGGGGAAATCTTTGGCAATAAACGATACGATAGTTACGTCGTACTTGTTAGCGTATTTGTGAACCTATTGTGTTCTACATAAAATTTATATTTGATCGTTCCCGAAAACAATCGCAGGATTTTAACATCAGTTTATAGTTGGTAATTCTGGTTATTAGATCTAATCGCGACCTTTATTCTGCCTGGTAATGATTCATCAAGTCTTTCGATGCTTGTAGCTCCACTTGTTTGCCAGAAATGAAGCAATCATCCTCTTCAAAAAGCTAAAAAAAAGTCTCATTAATTTTAAAGGCAACGGCGATATGGTAGGTAGGTCCTCGTACGCTCATCCTCTAAATTCTCAATGGTCTCAAATCTGGAGATTGTGGGGGCCACTTCATGAGTTTGAATGATCCTCATGTTGTGAAAACCGAGCAGTTTAGGACATGCATTTTGGCCCCATGAATGCGACTAATATTTTCCTTAAAAACACTGTTCCCGGCAAATAGTTTTGTGACCTCATTTTACGCTTTAAGAAGTCACAGATCCAAGCCCATCCCAGTAAAAAAAATAACAATGCCTCCTGAGGCCTGAGCGGTGGGACAGTGCATGATGGGGTCACTAATTTATGCGACTTTCGCCATACCCTGATCCTTCCATCGCTCTGAAAGAGGGTGAAAATTGAATGAACCGGCCAAATTATATTCTTGACATTGATAGTCTAGTTTAGATTTAAGTCGCAGGCGGTTTAGTGGAAGCAGTAGTGGTTCATTCGGTGGCCCTGCAGCTGTGGAATAACATATTATTTGCTCATAAAAATTGTGTTAGAACTATGATGAACTCGCTGTTATGCCGTTTAACGTCTCTGTTGCCTCATCAACCATTTTATAGAAAGCTCGTTTCCATTCAAACTCGAATTTTATGTCTTCCACACATGCACCGAAACTATAGTTTCTCCATTTTGTGCTCAACGAAATTATCATTACAATCGATCTGATGCCTACACTTTTTCACCAGAGATGTCACCGACATATTTAAAAAACAAGAAATAGCCACTAAACACTTTTTTGCTCGAAATCCGAAGTCTGGCCATGATTAAACCATCTTCCTATAGGC
The DNA here is from genome assembly GCA_001587735.2 of Parhyale hawaiensis. Lineage (NCBI taxonomy): Eukaryota > Metazoa > Arthropoda > Malacostraca > Amphipoda > Hyalidae > Parhyale > Parhyale hawaiensis. The sequence goes on from LQNS02278161.1 coordinate 6,136,511, forward strand.
CAAATTCTGAATTCTAATGCAATAATACGAATGCACCGGCTATCAAAACGGTCTGTGATAATTCTCAGCAGCAATTTACCTGGTATGCAAGAAAGAAATCTACAAAAACGAGGTGGACCACGTCAAAACAGCATTTTTCATATTCGATATGTCATTGAGTGCTTCTAAACAGCCAATTCATTCGTTGCACTGCTTCAACCTCGTTAAATAATTTGCTGGTTCACTTGGAAGTAGATGGCTAGGTTGCCTCTTAAGCCGATGCCACACGGTATCCAAATGAACGAGTATCCGATGTTTGCGAAATCGAAGTCTAAAAAACTGCACACTTTCGCTTTTGCGCAAAATTCTGGGATGGAGCATGCAACACTTTTGCTCTCGATACACTGGGCAAACGCGCAAATTTTTTAAATAAACCGCCACCAGAGTCATCTAGTGGCGGATAGGACGTTCACTTCGCTTTCGCAGTCGCAACGGGTTTATTATTTTCAAGATATTTTATCATAGCCTTAGACTTAATATTACTTTTGAAGGCATTGGGTAATATCTATTAAATTTTTCTGCTCGTCAGATGTATTTTTGTCATGGAGTTCAGTCCGTAGCCATGACAACGTCGTTTGGATAAACGGAGCTCGAAGTTTTTTGACCAACGGACCATTGTCACGTGTGAATAGTGAGGTAATTTTTTGCGCAAAAAAATTGCGCATTTGCGAGAGTTTGTTCAGTTTTTGGCTAGCGTGCGTCACAGTCTTTACACTGGCCACGCATTCTGTACTAGTCGCGTATTTTGCCAAGCTCTTTTTGTGGTACATTTTTCGCCCGTTTTATCACCATACAGAGTCAGGGAATATCTATATATAAAACTATATCCTATCGTTCAAGGTGTTTCACCTTAAGTTCTGCCGAAGAATTAACGATAAAAGTCACATTTCCCTACTCGACAATGAAAGCTCAGATTTACTGAGTTTGCAACATTGAAGAACTTACTGTTTTGTAACTTGCGATATGTCCACATTCTATGCACACACGACCTCTGAATAGGGACCGTCCGGGGCGCGCCATCGTCGTTCAAGACCGCTTTGCGGGCGTGTTTGTGTACGCAGATCGTGTGCGTGTGAGCGGCGTTCAAGTTGGCGCTCCGCGCTGCTCGTTGTATCACTGATTAAGTTAGGTTACGTTAGGTTAGGTAGGTTGGGGCTAGGTTAGGGTTAGGACCCCGCACGAGTGTTCGCTTTCTTCTGTCTTTTTCGTTTTTCATCTCCTCTGCGCCGTATGGCTGAGCGATTTCGTTCGACCGAGCCGTGTGGAGCTGGAGATGCTCGCGCCTTATATCCTGCCAGACATGGTGCACCTGGCCAAGATTGTTCTAATACAACTCATTTGAGTTCGACTAAACTTCTAAACTATATTATACAAAACTGGATCGCTGTCAACCTATTTAATAGCCATAGTATATAATACGGGGCAAAAACCCACAATAAAATAATAATTGGTCACCCTGCCAGGCCCCGATTGTATACCTTATTTGGTAAATTTTTGCTTTAGCTCACATATGGTTTTTGTTGTCATTCTTGCCTTGAGTATGTCAATTGGGTCAATTTAAGACAATTTACATCAATAACGTTTCCGTCGTAATGCTTAGTTTTTGGCATATATGACTTTGAAGTTCCCACTGTTTTTCTATGGGAGAAAATAACCGGCGTCGTTATAAGCTAGCGACCTAATAGGAACTTAATTACTTAACCAAACCTACCTAGCTTAACCTAACCTCACCTAACCCGTGTTATTTTCTTCCATAGAACAAGAATGGGAACGTCAAAGTCATATATCTCGAAAACTAAGCATTTGTGACGAAAACGTGACATACGAAAGTGACATACTAAAAGTAAGAAAAATAAAAAAACATGTTTGAGTTAAAATAAAATAATACTCTTTATTTTTGGTCACCCCGGCTCCAACCTCGGCCCCGGCCCCGGCTATTTGATTTTTAGTCACCCCGGTCCCGATCTTTCCAAAATCGTCGCCCCGGTCGGTCTCTACAGGCTCTGAACCCCACGCTTCTAATTGTAGCTGTAAACTCTAATACACCAGCCCGTGCCCCTGACTGTGACATGATTTTGGGTGATGACTCGCACTTGTATAGTACAGGCAATACTGGGGTTGAGACTATACTAATACATGCAGAACCAGTTCCTCTGGGAGTTCAATAAACCCCAAGTGTATAGCTGGTACCATAAGAACGACCCCCTAACTACATATATTGGGAGCTAAATATACACCAACTGTACAACTGGTGTCACAAGAAGAAGCCTTTAAGAAATTCCCAAAGGGCTCCCACTGCTCCACACCAGCGATTGCGAAGCTTCAGCCACAAGGCGCAAGAGCCAATAAAGGTGGGTGGTGGGCGACGCCTTAGATCTCTGCTTGGTAATATTGCATATTTTTCGAAGAAGAGGCAATAAACTGCAAATCACGGCGACATTTCTGTCAATCAGTTTTTATGGTAGTATTCTCCGTGCAAAAGCACTCACACCGATCGATAGGTGATTGGGAAATCACTGAGCTGACGGACGTAGAATGATAGACTACGGTTGTCGTGAAAGGCATCAGAGATTCTTTGTTATAATTAGGTATGGTGAACGCTCTGCGTAGTTATTTCCAACTCATGAAAGTAATTCCTTACCTGAAATTCTCGTGCTAAAATCATTAGCGATCAAACAATTATTCACACTATCGAAAAGTACTCGCTAAAATTAAAAAGAATTTTTGCAGTGTTAGTGGAGTAATCATATGTACTTGGTGGGTGAAATCCGCCAGGTTCTGCGCGAGTGTAAGCATTTGCTTCATTTCAGGGAATTTTCACTGTCCCAAATTATAAACGATTTGATAATCATCTAAACGGAACTTGACTTTGCAGGGAGAGCTGTTATTGTTTCTAAATGTGCTCATAACAAGTCAACGTTAAAAATAGCAAAAATGGGTTATGTGTCATCAGAGCTTGGCATCTCCGATTGTGGTACGATGTTAGGATGATAAAATCGATGGTACGATGGCCATCGCCATCGCACTTACAATGGAGAATAGAATACCATCGCTTCATCGCCATCGGAACCAAAAATTGCCAATTTTCATCGGCGATGGCCATCATAGGGCGTCACAATCGGCGATGGACCATCGCATTAACACATTTTAAAAATACAAAGATCTCAAACCACAAACATCGAATAAAAGCAGCATTCCTTATAACCTCGGCCTGTGGACAATTTTCACCCGAGTAATACTATTCCTACCTGATAAAAGGTACGAAACATAAGACCCAGGTTTTAGGGTTATTAAAGCCTCATTTACAAATTTAATGCTCCAAATGTAATGTCCTTTCAAAGCCTTAATAGCAATTGACATTGTTAGATCTGGGAAATGTATTGAAAGAAACGGTCACAACCGATGACGATGCCCATCGTAAGCCATCGCCGATGGGATGTTCAGCCATGTCATCGGACCAGTGCTTCAAAACATCATCGCCGCCGGAGAAAATTTCCATTGCCAATTGTTTGATACAAATTCCATCGGACCATTGCCATCGCCGATGGATTATCGAGATGTTCCATAGTAAAATCCTAGTTTATCTTATGGCGATGGTCTTCATGCCATCGCCATCGTATAATCGGCGATGGCCATCGTGTCAGACTCTGGGTATCAACAAACTAATAAAATATCGTTGAAGCTCCGCGATTTTGTGTCAAGGCCGATAACAGTCTGGAGAGTGCTGCAATTCAAGCTTCTCCGCCATGAATAAAACGTGATTCTGTAAAGAATCAATGACTTACTACCGTAGTGGGGTCCCTTACAATACTATTGTGTTTTGAACTACCAGGAGTCTTCATATAAAGGTCGGCGAACAAGTGGTATTACATAAGTGAACAAAAACCACAGGCAAAACTTTGTTTTCTTTACGTACGAAGCTCACGATATATTCCTTTGATGTCTTTGACAACTGCAGAAAGACTAGGTCGCACTACAAGTGCCTTAAATTTATTATCAATGTTTGAAATGCCGGCAGGAGGAAGAAGGCATTGTCATTGAGTCATATATTGTTGGAGGTACTATGTATGGTTGTCTTCGGAAAGTATCTTCCTGTGTTATTATACAGTGACTGCCGACTAAGAGAGCACCTTGGGTAAAAAGCAAAAGATAACTTGACACTGAGACAAGTCTATAGAGATATGGCAAGCAAAGTATCAATTTCAAGGCTTGATTTGTCCTAAACTTGAGAGAGAAGCATTTCCTTTGCCACGATGAATCGTGCAGTATATGTGAATTGAAACCTCTTTACGTTGATCCAGCTGAAAACTCTATTTTACGTAGGATATATCAGCTTTTATCTTACGAACAAGTTTACTTTGCTTCTCTACCACTCCAAAGTATGTCTTTGCCGAAACGTCGACCTAGATTTTAAATTTTTTTGTTACTCGGGCAGTAACTTGTTTTTACTTGAGGATAGTCTTAAGTGAACTTATTGCAATAACAAAGACATATTTTATAGTGGTAGAAAAGCAAAGTAAACGCTATTTTGCGCGAAGCAACGTTGAGTTTTTGGAAGTCTCAGAAGTAGCCAATGATGAGTCTGCGCCTGAAAGGCGATTCAACAGATCGAAGCCAGGGCACCTGTACGTCCGAGAACCCGGCCAAGTCATGCCACGAAGCTTTCATTTTGTGAGTCAGTGTATGGAACCCACCCTTAACATGCAAGAAGGAAAATGCTAATAACTACGGAGTAGGGACAGAGATTTAGCTTCTGTTAGCTTTGGAAGAAGAAGGGCATTGCGAACAGTCTGTTCTGCACACAGTAGCAGTGTAATCTAGGAATAATTTTTAAAAGTCGCGTATCCTTTGTAGAGCTTTTCTCATAGTTGAGTGATGTTTACGCTGGAAAAATGCTGTCGCACAACTTTGGCGCCTTACCGTGCAATGGTGGAAAATGCACGACTTAAGGGGAGGTTACACGCCAGTCAACAAAAGGAATTTGCGAGTTTCAAGGACCGAATCGACGTTTAAACACCTACAAATTCACGCTGTTGCTCAGAATTTCAAGGATGAGGCCTCCTGGATTTTTGAGCACGAAGCATGGTCAAATGCGCAAACTTTTATAAACAAACCTCCCATGGCATCATCTTCATCGTTGAGTTCACGCACGTAATCACGACAGATGCTTATTTTTCCCATACTTTGCGATGGACTTCAATTTAATGTTAATTTTGAAGGAAATGGGCAAAATTTTTATTTTTTATTTGCTTGCCATATTGATTTCCTTCACACCGCTGAGCCAGTAACCATGGCAATGGCGACATTCTAAAGTCAGTTCCAGCCAGCTACTTCAGCTGTAATAATAGACAAAACAAGGTTATATGGTTGTAGTCAAGTACAGAAACTTTGAGTAATAACTGTTCCTATGGTTTTTTCTGGCGTTAAGAATATTGCACTGCTTGTATATTTAGTTAGGATCAAAACCCGACATACGAAGACCTGAGGTCTGACCCTCAAATACTTCGACTTGTCGGTGTGACGTCATTCGGTGATTTAAGGTCACGGCCAAGTTTTAATTTAGTCCTATTGAGTCATCCTATTACACTCTTTGCTTCCTGTACCAAACTGACCAGTCTGACACCTAACCGTTCTCAAAATTAAGTAAATTACTGGCCTACGGACACTGCTCGCGTGTTTCGCGTGGCTATGTATATATTTTATTCTTTGTATAGCAGGCGCAGTTCTGCTAATACGGTTCAATTTCCTCGGCACGATGAAACCCACGACAGGCAAAGCTCTCGAAATAATAATCTGCCGACTATATATCGGCGTCTAGAATTAGGAAAAAAGGCGCTTTCTGTATCCGGAGCCTTCTTGTGGAATGATCTCCCAAGAGAG
>LQNS02278161.1:6148064-6173320 GCA_001587735.2 Parhyale hawaiensis
TAAAGATCAGTTTAGAACTTTTAGAGTTTGGTTACTGACAAAGAGAAATATAAACACACTGTACAGGCGGCAGAACAGATTATCACAAAAATTTTGTCGCTTACATATTTCTCGCAACATTTGTTGCAGATTTTATAAATCCCGTTTGCAACTTTTTCAGTTGCGTACTTAGAAAAAGCATGTTCAGTGGCCCACTAGCAATAATGCTACGTGCATCAAAACTATACAGCCGCAAGCATAAATTCAACGACTTCGCAGCTAGAGGCTGGCTTCGATTGGGTCATCAAAGTCGATATAAGCCAAACCCACTTCACTTGACTTGGTTGGAACAACAGACAGAAACCTTGATATCGCCATTTTGAATCTTGTTAAAGATGTTACAGGCGACCATTTCATATGCAGTCGACTAAAAACTTCATTTGTTAACTCTATTTATCGAGTTAGATTGAGCAACTTGGAGTCTAACGTGTGAGCGATTAAGGGTCACCGCCGGAAGCGACAGCGTACCGTACCTGTCTGATGTATTGGAAAAGTCGAATCAAGTGGATTTGACTTAGATCGATTCAATATTAACCGCCCAATTGAACGCGTCCGAAGGTGCGTTAAATTGGGAGCCGATAATTAAGCCGCTGAGGCTTGGCTTGTCCGAAACTTCGAACAAAACCTTAGGTTTTGCAGCTCTGAACCGTGTTGCTGCTGCTGCTGCTGCAAGTGTTAGATGCATATAAATCACGTTGAACCGACTGAGACCTCCATCTTTTAGAGCAAGATTGTGTTTGCGGAAGTATAAAGAACAACTGAAAAAGGGCCAGTGCATGAACCTCAGTTCAGCAGGTGAAAGTTTTGGCTCTTGCCTGGAGTTGCGGACAAATCAAGCCTCGCTTCTCCTTTTCCGCCCATTCAAAAACGCCCTCAGTCTTTGTGGGCAAAATGAATATTTCAGTCGGCTCAATATAATCGAGCTGCCTCTGGCAGCTGCAATGCCATTCATAGTGATAAAGTTACAATTCACCTGAGAAGTCAGTTGAGCTTTGACTAGATCGACTTTGACGATCTAATCGGACGTGCCAAAAGTTGAGAATAGGAAAGTAACAAAATATGAGTTCCAAAATCGTCTTTCTCCACAGAGTCGTAGACTTTCGTCACTTCAGACACGAAGCGCTTGAACATCCGACCTCTGTTCCTCCTAACCAGGAAGCAAAGAGCGTAACGGGAGGACTCACGAGAAACTAGCAACGAGAAGTGACCTCACCAATGACGTCACATCGACGAGCGATACGGCTGAACAGGCTATGAGTATTTTAAGCAAGTTCCCCAGAAAAATAATCGTTTATTGTAAATTTCATCTTTTAGATACGTAAATAAATGAAAACAATTTGCTATATGAACAATAAACAGTTATCAATAAAAAATTGCTGTGGTGGCTGGTGGAAACTTTCACAGCACAAGAGGCGAGATTTGAGCCTTTATGACTCCCTGATTTAGCTTCTTCTTTAAAGTTATGCCTTATTTACACTCGATATTCAGTTCACAGTGCTCTATGCAAATCATCTAAACGAAGCCCCGCATTTTTACGACTTAAGTGACTGGATTGACGGTTGTCATCAGGTACAGAAAGTTTGAGCATTAAATATTCTTCCCATAATTTCTTTCGCGTCAAGAATATAACACTACTTATGTTTTTGGTAAGAATTAACCGCCCACCCTATCAAGGCCTGAGGTGCGACCCTCAAATACGTCGAGTTGTCGGAGTGACGTCATTCTGTTGCATTCGGTCACAGCATAGTTTTAATTTTGTCTCACTGAGTCCTCCCGTTGCACTCTTTACTTCCTGCTGCTGCTAACATACCTAGCGATACCGATAAATTTCATGAAGATCCAGTATTATTATGGGCGCGATACACAGGTCAAATGCATCCCCCCCCCCCCCCAGCGACACTTACCGACGTACATGTTGTTCAGATCGCTTTTAGAGTCGCGACAGCTGATTATTTTTACGTGGTTTTATTTATAAACTTTGACTTAACATTAATTGCGAAAGCCATGAGTAGCGCGTACAAGGTTATTCTGTTTGTTAGATTTATATTTGTCGGGGTATTCTATGGTAGTAATAAGTCATGACAACGTTTCTTAGGAGAACGGAACTTCACGACTTATGACTATCGGAACTAGGGAGCAATTGCTCATGTAAGACAGCGACTTCTAATGCCGGGGACACACTAGGCGTTTACACAGACAACTTGCTGCAAGGATGCGAGACTCGGACGTCATTAATGCCACGGTATCTATGCTACCGATCTTAAATATGTATCGAAACGGCCCGAAAGCTGCTCATTCTAGCAGCAAGTTTGGGCCTAGAAATGTAATGTAGCCCCGGCAGTAGACAGCTGGGGGAAACGGTACATCGAACCTCGCACCTCAGTTGCTATTGGGCACTGATGATATCCATAGTGATCACTTTCAAGACATCCTTCGCTGTACAGTAGAGTTTATAGAGTCCATAGATAGACTCACATGTATACAACATTAATACCGTACTGTACAGTTCTCCCTCTGTAAAACTCTTTGTTCACCAGTAATGAATTTGTGGGTAATAATTTACCCAATTTCTAATTAAATATATTATGTATTCAACTCTAAAATGATGTTATCTGTTGGGAGCATTAGGTTTAAACTTTTGTATTAGCCTTACAAATTGTTACAGCTGGTGGTGTATGTATACCGTATTTGTTTATTACTATACTGTGGCCTGTTTCTATTGGTAATATCTAGGATATTGGTTTTGTTAGGAGACAAATATAGATAATTAAGTTATTGTAATTGGCTAGCTGTGAGTGATACATATGCATTATGTAGCTATGTACAATTATGTAGCTAATGTTGACTGTAGGTAATGAACCCATTATATTAAACAATTTAATAATCACTTCTACTTTTACACTCTACATGCCCCGAGTGTTCCAGGGACAGAGCCTATAGGCTAGCCTCCTTTCAGTTTCAGAAAAAAAAATTGAATCGATTACTTTAGGATTTCCGCAAACGCAACCCTAGTCCGTGAAATGGAGCTTTCAGTCGTCTCAAATGTAATCGGGTAGCTGCTAGCACCTTCAAAACAATTCAAAATGGCTAACCAACATCCTTCTCTGAAGTTCAAAGAAGTTAAGCCTTGTATGCTTAGCTAAATTTAACTGTGATGAGCCCATCGACATCTTGGAGAGCTACTTTTCACAGAGGCTGCCACAAAGCGAAAGCGTAGTTGTATGGGCAACAGTGTGGCGTTTATCCCCATTCTGCCCCTCGAGGGCAATGTCTGTTCGGGACTGAAAGCTTCATGCTCGTTATAGATTACTGTCCCATGATATTTTGCTATACTGCGAGCCGTGAATTTCAACCAGCACCTTACTTTTTCAAAACCCCTCGCCTACACAAGTCTGAATAGATTCGACCCTAGTATGAGTTTTTAAGGAGCATGAACAATGATGAATTTTTGCCACATACTAACTGCGAACAATTACTGCCTCCCATCGGACAACAACCGTCCAGCAGTGCAATTAGGACGGGCGGAACGCTAATGGCGGACGGGCACCCGTCACGGGAGACGAACAGGTGGTCTGACAGACCCACCCACACCTCCAGTCTTCTCAAGGACGCCACTGGTTGCGCTCAAAAACTTGAAGGAGAGAAAGCAGTTGCATTTATGCTTCAGATACAGCTGGTGTTATATACTTTTATGTCCCGAACGGGATATTTAGTGACGCTTCGCACGGTGCTAGACACAATGTTGCATTTAGTGTATTACAGTATTATTAAGTGTTAATGGCAAATATGTTTCGGAAATCGAATCATCCAAGGAAGGTAGACATGCATATGTGATGATTTGCTGCACCGCACTGAGGGTCTGCTGCTCAGCATTGAAGGCCTGCTGCACCGCACTGAAGGTTTTCTCTAACCGTCCGCAGACAGCACGTGTCAACACTGTTTACGGAAGCGTCTTATTTATGTTTCCAGCAAAAAAAGCTCCACTGGCAGAAAATAATTCTTACAAACTTCAGTGTATGATATCTGTTTCTTAGATTGAATTTGTGCTAGGTTTTAAATCTGCTACAAGGTTGATATCGTGTGTAAAAGGTTGATCTGTTATCCAGAGGTGGGTAGCGGTAATTTCTTTTTTCGTTGAAGCGGTATCTGTGAAGCGGTAACGTTTTCTCAAAGTTCCGGTATCGGTAGAGCGGTAACAGTAATCCACTAGTAGGGCGTCACTGCTATTTTGAAATGACAAAACTAAAAATTGGCTTAAAAACCACCAAATTAGCCTGCGTTGCTTCAAAAATTTTCTAATTACCTTATGTAATTTGTAAAATCTACTGATATGCTTAAATAGGAAAAAAAAAGTTGGATTCAGTGCAAAGTCTTGTATTTTCAATCAAAATAACAGCAATATATTATTTATTGTACACAAATAGTTCACCCTGTAAATAGACGTAGTATATCTTTAAATAAATTGCTCAGTGCGACTTTCGGCCTATTCAGTTAAATAGCGATAAGATGTGAATGTAATTTACGAGTTTAGTTGAAGTGCTTATAAATGTTACAGAAAAAAAATATGGCTGGCCTATGTGGATTAAGTTAACTATAGTCTGACCATTTTATGAAGGCGGTTCAGTCGTGGTCAAATTCCTCTGCACCTGGGCCAATCCTATGAATATTTCTGAGATATCTCTATATGCAGTTAGTGGGCGTGTCTAAGATATGAGCCGAACAAAATCTCAGATACATTCATAGAATTGGCAACGCTGTAGAGAAATTTAACTACAACCGAACCGCCTTCATAAAATGGTCAGACTATTGAGGGACTCGAAAATTCTAATGTTAATTGTCTTCACTGACCTTAGTTTGACCTGAGGCAGCGCTTCTAACTCAGCTCCTCCTGTTTAAACTTGAGTATAATATCCGACTTATCCCTGTCTACCGTTACGCAGTCTGTCAACCTTACACTTCATTTAGCCTCTCTTAGTAGTCTTCTGTCACCTGTGAATCGCTCATTAATTGTGTTCGGTCAGTAAAGAGTTCGCACTTGTGTCTTAATTAAGACATGTAGGCCCAGCAGTACTTCTTGCATTTTTGTGTATGTCTATGACTTTTCTAAGCGCTGTTTCCAACAGTTTACAGGTAATTTAGCCCATCACAATCTACCTTGCACTTTTTCCAGACCCGTGGACATTGATCAGTGGTCCATAATTTCTCTGCTTTGTTTGATGCGCTAGCTATACAACAGTCTAACAGACTCGGCCAGTTTCTTCAGTAACAAAATCGTAACTCTCTTTTCTCAAAAAAAGTCATTGTACATCTTTACACGACGCACATTCATTTCAGAAATAATTTTAGAGTGAAGATGCCAAATACTACCCTTAAACGGCTTAAATTGCCTTATCCTGAGGACACATTAAGTCCACCAAATCTCCAATGCACAAAACAATTTCCAAGGCATTTACCGTCTCTTTAGGGCCTTTTGTGTGCAAATGCACAAAATCGCCCCTAGCCAAAAATCGACCAATCACAGCCTCCGTTACAAGCAGCAATGGAACGCGAAAATAAAACGCCGACGACCAGCTGATTTCTTCCATTCCTGCCGTGACTGCCGTACAGGCCATATTTTGCTGGTATAGACACCTTGCAACATATTTTAGCTTAAAAACAGATGAAATGATGAATAAGAAATTATAGTAAATTTGAAGATACTTTTTAAATTGATTTTTAGCTATGCGCGCGCTGCAAGCTGAATGTTTAGCAGCTGGCAATTTTCGAAACGGAACACCGTAGTCTATATTCAATTATTATTCAACGCGGTGCCTGCAAGGATGCTGCAAAAATTCAGGCGATTGGATGACAATACTCATTGAAAATGCGTTTGAGACTCGTGAACAGTCTCACACAGACGCTTAGCCTCAGCACTACGATCCACATAGGTTCGCCAAAACGTGCGGTCATGCGAACGCTGCCAAGCCCGATAAGCCGCTTGGTTAGCTTCGAAGGCAAACCGACAATAATCGTCAAACCACGGTTGGTCCCGAGACTTCATACGAATAGTTCCCATCGGGACGAACCTCTCAAAAACAGACGCAGTCAAGTCTTTAAGCTCAGAGATAGGATCGTCACTGCAAATAATCTGGCGCCAAGGTAACGCCCTTACTACTCCAGTAATAGCATCATTGTTAGCCCTGCTCTTAATTTCGTAAGCCACTCTCCTGGTGTCTGCCTCAGGAATAACCTGAGGTTCAGGTCCAACGACACAACAAGATGTGATGTGAGTGGTCTGAAGTTGCAATAGGAGAGCCAACTGCTACCGTCGTCAAGTCAGCGATATCGATCATGACGAGGTCGAGACAATTGCCAGCAATAAGTGTGGTCCCACGGACTAGCGGCACACAACTAGATAAGATTAAAAAGTCCAACACAGCCTCACCATGGCATCAGTCGGTGACGCAGATCCCAACCATTGCCTATGGTGTGCAATAATATCCCCACAAAAAAACGCTGACTTAAGATCCGTACTCTGGATCGAGTCCATCGCCGTCAGCAAACTGTCATACAGAGAGTTATCGGTTGTAAGGAGAATAAATACAAATTATTCAGACGGTCACATCGTCACAACCATGATCGCATGACAGGTGCATTCGTACAGTGACTGCCGGTAAGCGCAGAAATCAGTCAAAACTTAGACGGCCATGCCACGAAATCCAGTCCTCGATCTTACAAGCCTACGAAAAGGAAATTGGGAACCCGCCAAGGCCAGCTCCACGTCGGGCCTCCTACCCGACACCTGCGTCCCGTAACAGTATGCGACATCCACACTACGTGGCCATGGGACACAGTTTTAAAGCTAAGCTCTGCGAGGTTCTCATACAGTCATTAATATTGCAACAAAGACGACCACACCCCTGAACCCGATCCGGTCTTGGGTTATTTTCCACATCACCTCAAAGAAGTGAAAATAAAACATATCATAGACCACACCATACATTGACAGGACACTGGCCCCAAAGGCAGATTTCGGTCCCTCAATTGGGCCTGACTGCACGGTGCCGCAGACGCATTTTTATATGTTCTCCCATTACTTTGTAATACTTTCTTTAGCTATTTGACTTAATTCTTTTGCATTCAGTAATGACTGGCAAACCTGTGTATACTTCTAAAACTTCTATACGCAACAATTTCAGAAAAATATTAAGGCTCGAAGTGTGATTACGTAGAACAACTGTTTATGACATCCTTTGTTATGTGCAGTAGAGTAAAACGATTGCGCAATAGTTTGCAGAACAGAAGCTTCTCAGAATTGTGGTATGCTCGATTTGTAGTGAAATGCCAAGTTAACAGCTAATGAAAATGTTAATAAAATTTATTTGGTATACGGGCTAAACGAAATGATCAGAACAGACAGCAGAGCTGAAGGGTGAGTCGGAGCAGCTTGCAGACATGAAGTGATCAAGCCCTGGCAGCTTGCCGACATGAAGTGATGAAGCCCTGACAGCTTGCTGATATGAAGTGATCAAGCCCTGGTAGCTTGCAGACAGGAACTGATGAAGCCCTGGCAGCTTGGAGACATGAAGTGATGAAGCACTGGCTGCCATGAAGTGATCTAGCATTCGAAGCAGTGAAGTGATATAGCAATGGCGACCGTGAAGTGATCTGAATGATAAAGCACTGGCCGACATGAATTTTTGTAGCATTGAGCATTGACAGCAGTAAAGTGATACTACACTGGTAGCCGTGAAGATTTGTAGCATTGGTAACCGTGAAATAATGTAACATTGGCCGTCGTGAAGTGATCTAACATTGGCAGTTGAGAAGTGATCTAACATTGGGGGCTGTGAAGTGATCTAACATTGGGAGCAGTGATGTGATCTAACATTGGGAGCTGTGAAGTGATCTAACATTGGAAGCTGTGAAGTGATCTAACATTGGGAGCTGTGAAGTGATCTAACATTGGGAGCTGTGAAGCGATCTAACATTGGGAGCTGTGAAGTGATCTAACATTGGTAGCTGTGAAGTGATGTAATGTATGCCACCATGGAGTAATTTAACTCCGCTCCGACAACTATGAAGTGATGCAACATTGTCATTTACTAAGTCATATAAGTAATGGAGGCAACTATGAAGTGACGTAGCCTAATCATCTATTAAATCATGTCATGTAGGCAACCATGAAGTGATTTAACATAGTAGCTAATCTATTAAATCATGTAATGTAGGCAACCATGTTGGGGTGTACCAGTAACATATAGTTACAATATGAAGTCATGTAACGCAGACAACCATGACGCAATGTAGTGTAGAACAACCATGATGTCATTCAATTTAGGCAGCCATGGAATGATTCAAATTACGCAACAATGAAAGTGATTCAACTTAGGCAACCAATAAGTGATGTAATATAGGCCACCATGAAGTGATGTCTCGTAGGCAACCACAAAGTGGCGTAGTATTCTTAGGTAGTAATGTGAAATGACATGGTGCAACTGTAGATGGTTCCAGTGATGAAGGGTTGTATCAGCACTAAAATGTCATTTTAATTTTCTTTCAACGGCTGTAATAGTATCTTTATCCCATGGTTAATTATGCATTTTTAGTCCATGACTACTAATGAGGTTTTATTCTATAGTATTAGTGTGGTTTTAATTAGGTTTTTCAGTATCCTAGGATTTCTTAACCTTCCTTTCTTTGCGGCTATAGGGATGAGCTCTGCCGAAAGCTCTACATACATCAATTTCTGAGGTCATTGCCTAAAATCCGTAGTTGGAAAAAAAAAACTAAATTGTATGTAATACTAAAGTACATTACACGTAGTATCTAGCCTATATGCCATTTTTTAATTTTAATATTCCTAGAAATTATGATGAATTTTCAATTATTCTTGGTGTCCGAAAGTATGATATATATCGCCTACTGAAGATATATGATTGTAAATTTAGATTCCCTGGTTTGCAACACATTCCTTGCGTTACGACGAAGAAATTAATATTTGTTTGAGGTCTCTGTGATTATTAGACTTCATTTTATCAACACTTATGTAAGTCGGCCTCCAGGCCCAATTGCGAGAGGCCTGATTTCAGTGTCCAGTCAATGTATGCTGTAGTCTATGAACATATATATACGAAAATGTACAGAAATATACAAAAAAGAAGAAAGAAATGTCAAAAAGTAATTATAAGCAGAGGCAGAAGCACAGTCTACTCGGCAGAGCAGCATACCGAACGATACTTATATAACCCTAAGGTTCGCCAGGTTATGGGAGACGACAGTCAAGATGGACAGATGGGTGTCTGCACTAACAACCCATTGCCCTGCCGCTCATAGCATGGGATTAGAAAAAATGAAAGAAAAAAGTAGAAAAATTAAGAAAAAAGTTTCGATTGTGCCATTGAGAGGTAGGGAGAAGAACTGACTGTGGAATGCCGTGCACACGGCTATGACAGCAGCCAGGTAATCTCCTATATGTTTGTCGTGGGCTCCATGGAGCTCATCCGCCCTTCATATGCATTTCCTCACATGAGGGTGCCCACAACCCCACCTTCTCCAGGCTCATACGCCTGCCCAAGCGGCAGCCGGTAGCCACTGGGAAGAGATCAAATTTAGTCGCTTGGAATCGACCCTGCGTTGGTCGCCTCTTACGGCATGTGCAGGACGGGAGTGAAATTCTAAAGCCCCATTCCAGAGCTAAAAATCAGGTCTTCTTGCAAGTTTGATTTCTCCCTCATAAATACTGAAAAACCTAACCGTAACGGGCAGCACATGGACGGACGTACAGGCGGAGCCTCAAGCAGAATACTTAAATAATGAAACGTACCGTGTTTTTATTCATCTGTATTTCCATGACCGTATCTAAATGATATACGTAAGCGAAAAATAGGGCCAGGTTGCAGATTTCGTAATCAAGTTGCGTTTCCATGGAGATCGATGACCAGGTTGCAGAAGAAAGCAACAGTGAGATCCTTTTCCCTTTATTATCTGAATGTATTTCCTACCACGTTCAAGATTCTGGCAATCCTGCTCCCTTCTGATGGATTTCGGTATAAACTAATAAGACCAAGTAGGCTAGCCGAAAATAACCAAATTGGGATACTGATCCGTATTAAAAAATATTTATAAATTGCAGAGATAAAAAAATTATATATTGTGCATATTTTCGTGCAACTTAGTACAGCTACATAATATCGAAATAAATGTGGGTTGCCAACACGGACTTTTTTCCCTTCTGCCCCTAGAAAACGAGTTATTCAAACAAAACGGATCCCCCTTTTCGGATGTTTTCTCCTATTTCACAGTTTGCTATTTATGTCATCTTCAAATCACTATTCCTCCGGCATTTTTGGCCGATTTTCACTATTACACTTGCAGAATGAAGGAAAAAGTGTTATTTATAAAAGTACGATCAGTTGGTTTCTCCTTTTGTCCACAAAAATAGACTTCTTTGGATGTCTGAAAAATATCTAAAAGAAATAAAATTTTATTTCTTCCAATTTTCTAAAATTTTGCTACGCAATACAAACAGCACGGATAATATTTCTATAGCTAACACTTTTGTTTTTATATTGTGAGTTGAACCGTGAAAATAGGTTGAAAATGCAGGAGAAATAGCATTTTCAAAATTTCATTTTCAAAAATTTTTCAAAAAAATGCCAATAACTCACAAAATATCAAAACTTTCGAAAAATGTCTGGGAATAAACACGTTTTAGAAGGTTTTAGAGAAATCAGACCGTTTATAAAAAACTAAGACAGTTGACCTAGAGTCCTAGACGCTCACAGTTACTCTTACCGCTTTAAAAATTGTCCAAGTTCCGGTATCGGAAAAGCGGTAATTTTCAGTCAATTACGGTAACGGTAAAGCGGTAGCTAACGATTTTGGGTGAAGCGGTATTACCACTTTACCGCTTTATTAACCCGGAAACCCACCTCTGCTGTTATCGCACTATTGAAATGTACTGTACTCTCTTTTTCCGTACTTTTAACTCTTCGTACATTCGTAGAAGACATTTACCAACATTTGGAAGAAAGCAATAGATTGTAAAGGAGTGCAGAGCAGCTCCCTTTCCTTTCACTGCTTGGTAATTACTCTGTTCTATATTTCTAGCTTGCTTTTAATTAATCCCCAGTTGATTTTGTGCTTTCTATGTTCGTTTCCCTGATCCCTCATTTCATTCTTACTTAGGTATCTCATTATTTCACCCAGTACCAAGTTCGCTGCTTCTTTCATTTATTGAATTATATCCTATTTCTCTGTTTCGTTCGTACTCTAATTCTCACTCTCCTTTCTCTATTCAATAGTTGCAATCTTTCTTCGTTTGCAGCCTCTTGTCTCCTAATTTTCTTCTTTCATTGTTTTCATTTATTCAAATATTTATAATTTTCTTTTACCTTCCTCTAGATTCGTTCTCGTTGGACTTACTCGTCTTTCGCTATGCTTCCTATCATCGGTGCTTCCAATTTCTATCTTACTTCTATTTTACTCTCAAATTTAACGTATTTTTATCACCAGTGCTTCCAACGCGTCCTTGGCAATCAATATAGTAAATATTTCCAAGCTGCAAGTTTCTTGTACGACAAAGCTGGTACGGGAAGCTTTGTTATCTATAGATGTCAATGATAGAGTGAGATGTTGTTGCCTGCAGTGTTGTTAGAATAATGGATGCAGGTCATAGGGGACTGCCTTATCTACCTGGTACGGTACTGCAGGTCAGGGAAGACCGCCTTACCTGTCTGGTGCGGTACTGCAGGTCATGGAGGACTGCCTCACCTGTCTGGTGCGGTACTGCAGGTCATGGAGGACTGCCTCACCTGTCTGGTGCGGTACTGCAGGTCATGGAGGACTGCCTCACCTGTCTGGTACGGTACTGCAGGTCATGGAGGACTGCCTCACCTGTCTGGTGCGGCACTACAGGTCAGGGAAGACTGCCTCACCCGTCTGGTGCGGTACTGCTGATCAGGGAGGACCGCCTCACCTGTCTGGTGCTGCACTGCAAGTGTTGGAGGACTGCCTCACCTGTCTGATGCGGCACTGCTGGTCAGGGAGAACCGCCTCACCTCCCTAGTGCGGTACTGCAGGTCAGGGAGGACTGCCTCACCTGTCTGGTGCGGTACTGCTGGTCAGGGAGGACCGCCTCACCTGTCTGGTGCGGTACTGCAGGTCAGGGAGGACTGCCTCACCTTTCTGGTGCGGTACTANAGGTCAGGGAGGACTGCCTCACCTGTCTGGTGCGGTACTGCAGGTCAGGGAGGACTGCCTCACCTGTCTGGTGCGGTACTGCAGGTCAGGGAGGACTGCCTCACCTTTCTGGTGCGGTACTACTGGTCAGGGAGGACCGCCTCACCTGTCTGGTGCGGTACTGCAGGTCAGGGAGGACTGCCTCACCTGTCTGATGCGGCACTGCTGGTCAGGGAGAACCGCCTCACCTCCTTAGTGCGGTACTGCAGGTCAGGGAGGACTGACTCACCTTTCTGGTGCGGTACTACTGGTCAGGGAGGACCGCCTCACCTGTCTGGTGCGGTACTGCAGGTCAGGGAGGGCTGCCTCACCTGTCTGGTGCGGTACTGCTTGTTATGGAGAACTCCCTCACCTGTCTCGAGCGGCTCTACATGTCAAGGAGTACTGCCTCACCAATCTCGTGTTGTACTTCTTCTGGTAATATTTCTACCTTTCCGTGAAAGTGGCATTTTTTACGTAAGACGTTCAAAAAGTTCTAGCAACATGGTAACAAAATATAAAATAAAGATAAGTAGCAACACATTTATTGAGCTTCCCATTTCTTCAGCACACTTTCCTCCAAGGTTTCTGCTCTTCTGGAGGTATGTCATTCACTCGACAAAACACTCAGAGCACTCACAAGCAGGTATACTTTTTAGCTCTAAATTTTTACCTTCACACATCCCAGCAAGATTTTCTGTCAAATGAAGGAGTAACCAAAAGTCCCTTGGTGCAATGTCGGGAACGTAAGGTGGATGCTTAGTGAATTGCAGCTTGCTTTCCGTCATTAACTGTTTTTTTTTTCGAAATACTTGTTGGAATAAATTTCAAAGCGAATATCAGGCTTTACCAAAAGGATATATTTAGAGTTGAAAAGTGTACATGCTTGTGAGTACTCTAAGTGCTTTGTAAGGTGAATACCACGGCTGCACAGGAGGATTAACTTTGGAGGTTCAGTAAATGTGTACCCCAAAAATCAACTTTATTTTGGCTACCCTATTGCCACAATTTTTTGAATGTTCTACGTTATATAATCAACATAGGCAAGGTTTTTGGTACGACTACGAGGAGCCACGTTCATTTTCAGTTATGCAGCATGGCAACACTATCTGCAACATGGCTAGTACGCCTTACACAAACTGCAGTTCTGTGGTGAGCTCGTTTAATGAAATAAGCTATAATAGCGTAAAGAAACGAACACTTTTATGAGTGGAGAACCAAATGATATAAAGAAATTTTCATCTCAATGCAGAAATACACAATATTTATTCAGCAAATATTATCATACGGTTAATTGAATGCGATCTGCGATGGAAGCGTCAAACCCCGAAGCGTTTCTATTCAGAAAAATTTTCTGTACCAATGTCAATGCATTTTTCTGTAGCAAGACCCAAATGAAACCTAGACTCTGGGTTATTTTTGAGATATTTCCTTTATATGAGCATTGAGGAAGTTGTCGTAGGGGAGTGTGCATTTAAAATTAAAAATTTGTCAATCAATGTGTATTATTTTCTTGAGAAATCTAATTTTAGCATAACTGCTCACAAACTGTGCTTTCAAGCAAATATAGCGCTTGCCTGTGTAAATATCCGAAATGTTTAGCTCTAACGGCGGAACTAAATGGTATCAAAGAGTATTTTCAAAGTAAGGTGCATATGATAGTTGATTGTTGCTCAACTCTCTCTACAGTAGACGCTGATGAAAAATGCTGGAAACCAGATATTTTTTAGCACCGTTTATTGGACTTGGGGACTAGCTGATTGCTATGAGAATAATTTTTTATTTTGTTGTTTATATGGGTAACTTATCTATATCTCCATATATAAAAAATTCTCTCTCATTCTATGCATATAGAAGAAACTGTTTACTACAGATGTTTGGGTTTCGAAGTCCTATAGAAATTGGTTTACCTGATCGTTTACCTAGCTCTGCTTAAAAAAGGTGGATGACCTACGTCCTTATTTGACTCTCGCTCTATAGTCAACTGTTATCCACAGACCATAGATTTTACATGTTAGATAGTTGACAATAATCGTTCTTATGGTACTTGCGAAAGATATTTCCATCTCATCTCCCACAGATATTCATTGAAAGGTCACAGCAATAGACAAGGAGTCGGAATAGGAAACGTGAGTTTTATTTGTTCTTTTTCCTTCAGTAACCCGCTTCCAGTCCTTGAGTACAAGCATTATCGTGTTGTATTGTGCAGTACAGCAGTCAAGAAAACGGCCAGCTCTGTGCGTAGGCAAATCCATAAATACCACGAGGTCAAAGACATAAATTTGAATTATTTCCCATTTTTATATGACTTGGAAAAATAGAGAAAATTTTTAAAATATTGAAAGGTGGGCCTTTGAAAATTTATTGTAAAAGACACAAACTGTTCAGTTACGTAGAGTTAACTACATTGGCAACAAAAATGAAATCAATTCGTTAACGAAAGCGGTACAGCCCTCATGGATTCATTTTGTGCTATGGATTGCAACTCGCGTCTGAGGACGGACTGAAGTTACGCCCTGGTCTGGTTTTGCGCTGGACACCCCCTTATCCAGACGCTCCTCCGATGAACCAGTAATAACAGGAATTCTACAAGTCGTTCGAGTGACTCGTCAAAGTCGATCTAAGCCAATCACACCCGATTTGACTTATCCGGAACTGCAGGCAGGAACTTTGACTTCATAACTTTAAATCGCGTTGCAGGTGTTAGAAGCAACCCGATTAGCTACAGCCGACTAAAATGTCTGACTTACGCAGTAAGGTTGAGAGTTCTAAGAAGTTCCGCAGATAGTCTAGACCAGGAAGCAAAGAATGCAACGCTCTTTGCTTCCTGATCTAGACAACCGCCAAAATCTGTCCACACTATGGAGATTTCGCTGAGCGCTGGGAATTTTCGTCGTCAAAGCGCAGCTTTGACCGTTTTCGCGAGCGTAGAACTTGCTGGATATTTTCGCTCGATTCAGGTGGCGAACAGAACATGTTCCTTTTGAAGCATTGTGTTTCTCTCACGCAAATGGAATAAATTAGGCGTTACAGGAGGTTTTCTTGTTCTTTATACAGTAAACATGTGAGAAGCCTCGAGCTTCTCTGAACTTTAATTCACTGCAAATTTGACGAGATATATGAACACTCACTGCACTAGTGACACTTGTGTCGAAAACGGAGCTGACGGTAAACATTTTATCGACGTTTTGTGGTTCAGCCTCGTCCATACTACCTCTCATAATAAGTGCAAAAAACGCTTCAGCGATTTCGTAGAACGCAGAGAAAATCTCGCAGCAGTGTCCACATTGTCGCACGGTCAATTGTAGCGACGATTGACTATTACGCCGAGGCCGTCGAGATAGAGACTCCTTCTCGATGGTCTCGATTACGCGCAGATGTTCAGCAAAACTTTGCTACTCACCCTCATTTGTCCAAAGACGATGCAGTTTTCGCCACTATTAAGAACTTTACTTGTAGCATCGACAAAACTATGAATAAGCAATGATTCTAAATGCAGATACTATTTTTATGCGTTCTTCAGCAAAACGCATACTGCAAACTGAGTTTGGCGTAACATTTTCACACTTTTCTTTACTATTCGGTATTGTTTTCGTGGTTGTCAAGTAAATAAATTTTTAACTGGAGTTCCTAGACAATTTATGCTCCCCAATCGTAGAGCAAAAAGTTCGGACATACAGTATTATTTTGTCCCTTAAACACAACTGTGTAACAACAAAACGACGATAAAATGTTTACCGTCAACTCAGTTTTCGTCACAAGTGTCACCATTGCAGTGAAGTTTCATATTTTTCGTCAAATTTGCAGTGAATTAGAACTAAGAGAAGCTTAAAGCTTGTAAAATGTCCATAAAGAAGCAAGATTATCTCATGTAACACCTAATTTATTCGTATTGTGTCAGAGGAACAAAATACTTCAGGGTGAGCCTACTTTGTTCGCAGCCTTAATCGCGCAAAAATATCCAGCAAGTTGGATTGTCGCGAAAACGCTCGAAGCTGGGATTTGACGACGGAAATTCGCTGCTTTCAGCGAAATCGCCATAGTGTGGACAGATTTTGGCTTTAGTCAAGACGGGGGCCTTTTACGCGGTTGTGTTTAAGACCAAAAATTATATGTCCGAACACTTTGCGCCACGTATGGGGAACTAAAATTGTCGAGGAACCCCACGTAAAAATTTATTCACTTGTCAACCTCGAAAACAATTCCGGGTGATAAAGGAAGATGTGAGAATGTCAACCCAAGCTCAGTTGGCAGTATGCGTGTTGCTGAAGAACGCATATAGCTAAGTAGTTGGTCTCTGCATTTAGAATCAGTGCTTATTCATATTTGCTTTAATACTAGAAGTAAAATTAGTTATTAATAGTGAGAAAAATTGCAGTTTTTTTGGATCAAGGTGCGTGGGCAACTGAGTTCTGCTGAACATCTTCTCTTAATAAATTGTCAAGCGTCGCTTACCGCTACAATGTACCTAGCAACAGCGTGGACGCGGCTGCGAGATTTTGCGTTCTGCAAAATAGCGCAAGCGCATTGCGCACTTATGAGCGGCAGTCTGGACGGGGCTTAAGGGTCGACTCGCATCAACGGCCGAAGTCCAGATCCATAGTATCAACAAATCATTCAAAATTCTCAAAAATTTGCCGGTTGACTTCAAGTCTCATCTTGACAAATTCTGGAATCATCTCTCACCCATTCCTTACAACGGATCCGAACGCCCTGACGTAAGTAGTATTCTTGTTTTTTATCAGCGTAGGGAGTTTTTTTCCTTTTAATTGGTTTCTACGACCACGAACGATAAGTTTGTCGCCAACATAGACCCTAACAAGCAAACAAGCAACATCCCCCTCCCCCGCTTCTTCAAAGATGTAAAGTTTTGGCTTCCTAAACGACGTCCTAATTTTCACAAACAGATGTCGTTAGGAATTTGTGTCGTTAATTGTGCGTTCGTTTACAGCTTATTGAAGTAATTTTTCCTCATATTTCTTTCTATTTTTTTTTTTTTTTTGCTTGCCGAAGTTTAATTGAAAATGAACTAAAATTTGATTGTTTTGAATTTTGATTCTATATAAAGTAAAGTAATACAAATTGAATTCATAACGTAAATTTCAAGTAATTCTTAATTTATTGGTGAACCCTTCGGGAATGAATAGTTTACTTTAAAAGGAAATTTCTACTTTCAACCGAAGTATTGAAGGTGTTGTCGTGGTTCCTCCTGCGTGGCTTTACGGTTAACTCCTTCATACTCCTGAAGGCTGCGCACGTTCTTCTGGATTCTTCCAGGCGCTTCAACTGAATTAATTATTTTGTGTTTTATTTTCTTAAGAAATTGGTTCTAGGTATCTGACTAGCTGGGATGTGAAACTATTATACGCAGTCAGTAGAGGGAAAAACACTACGTTACTCGAGAATTAAATTATAGAGGTAACATTTAATGTATCTAGGATTTTACTATCAGCACCAGCTGAAACCAATAATTATCTTAATTCATGTCAAGTTTTTATAGCTTTCAACCTAGTAAATTTTGTTTGTAGTAATCGAAGTTCTTATAAGTGTCTTAGTAGTGCGTTCTTCAGTTGTTTTGAATTAAATAGTTATTAATGTTATTAGAGATAAAGTCGTGCTCTGACACGCAGCCAGATTATTAAGCAAATTATTTTATTTAAAATTCCTTGTGGTGTTTGACCTATATTCCTCTTGGGAACATCCATAAAGCTGCTCAGGACATCGGCCATCTCTCGGCCCTGAAGTGTTTTTGAACGAACAGTCCGAATTTTTGTATGCCTTCTGACGAAAGTTTTCATCTGAAGCCTCTTCTAAGTTCATGACGCACTTCCCTCCAAACAGCCAATCTACCAATTCCGCCAGTTTTTACAATTCCAATCATGGACCTTGATAGATGCACCCTGACTGCATAACGTTTTTAATTCTGCTAGAATACGCGAGGAACGCTTACGATCACTTTGGGCCCTCAAAGACACTCGCTGAACATCCCTTGTGTCCCTTACTTTAGAGAAGATACGATACCTAATCACTTACTTTAATACAGCTTCCAGATTCTAATGAAAGGGAAATATAGCCTTAAATTAAAAAGTCTTAGTACTTGAGCATTACTTGTAGTAAATCCAGGAACAAATACACAACAGCATTTACTTCGTATTTGATATTTTTCAGTTTTCTTTCAACTTAGTCAACTGCAAAACGCATTGCCTTCCAGTCCAAGTGCTCGACGTTGGAGTTTATTTTTAGCCCTCACTGTATAACAAGAAGGATGTCCGTAGACGCCTCCACGGTGCTCTTGTCAGATAACCTCGGGTCAGGTAGCTTTCTGCATTTCGCTGGGTCCAGATTTCCAGCTACTGGCTTCCTACTCAGTTTCGGCTCCTTACTAAAATAAGTTACTACACTATGCAGGAATTTTGTAGGTTTCTGTGCTGACTGGAAATTTGGTAGCTGCTGACATGAACTTTTTCCAAGCCAAGCTTTATTATTTTGCTTCAAGGCTTCACCGTCCTATTGTATTGTTACGGAAAATAAGCTCTGTAAGAAAACCGCTGAAGATGAATTTATTCATGCATTTTTCCTGTGCATTGCCTCCTCTTTATTTCACTGGGCACTGAACTAGTGTCGTAAATATTACTGCTTAGTTTTAACTTGTGGGCCTGTTTGTGAACCTATACTGAGTTCTTAACAAAAGTTATCATTATTAAATTTGTGTGGTACTCTGATGCAAAGAAAGAACTGAAGAAAGCGCTTCTCGTGTGAATTGTTATCGATAGTACCTAGTTAAGAGAAGGGGTGAGACAGCAGGATATTTGTAGTTTTTTCTGTAACTTAGGTGACTGCTATATATGAGACATGCGGCATTAGCATTTGATGTAGATGCAGTGCACTGATTATAGATTGAATTGACGAAAGATATCGAAAGATATTACTCTTATTAAATGGTATTGAGAACCCGAAAAAGTAAAGCATAGTTCAATACCTAGATTTAAGTATTATTATCGTAAACTACAGGTAGATATATTATGTAGCGTCTAGCTACAATGAGCAATAGCTCATAGAGGGCCGAGGCGTAAGTTCCGGTGTCTCTTTGGGAATGGGCCAATTGGTTCGTCTACTGCCGCCTATCTAATCTAATCCAGCTAATTCCTATTAACGTTAAACTCAAGGTTTATGTGCATAACATAGTGTTGAAATAAAAATAATCGAATAAACTGTTACTCAGATTTTATGTTATTAACAATATTGAGTAAAAGAGGTGAAAGCGTTGAACGTTTCTGTGAAAGGATTTTTTACTCTCAGGCAATTACGATACGCTGTCATCCTATAAAATAACACGCTTTACCGTACGCTGTATATGTACACAAGACAGGAAAAGCCTAAAAGGTCAGTGCACGCTACAGTGTGCTGTTACTGGGCAACAGCACGTCTTACTTTCCCCAGTGTAATTTCATCTAACTAATGCCATACTGATACTCAGCCTAAGATTTATATATATATATATATATAACGTGCACGAAGAGAAATCTGTAGTTCTTGTAGCTAAAATAGAGCCAAAGCACATGTAGACTTGTGATCTCCAATAAAAAAAAGTTCTTCCTATTAAATTATCACACAAAGACTTAAAATATGGCGCCCAGCGTCTCAACTCGAACCAATAATAATTACTACACTCTGAGAGCGCATACCTCCGCCAAGCATGCAGGTACCGTAACGAAAAATTCAAATTGGTTCTGAAATTTTGATTTTCTTTGTATCAACATCAAAATCTTATCATTTGTGCCTTTGTTAGTGTTAACAGTTTCTGTAATTTTCTTGAAGATCCATTCATAACTTTTTGAGTTATATTGCTAATAAACATTATGACATGCATAAGTTAAACAAACGGACCAATCGATCATGATCAAAATTGAATCATTTATGTCTTTTAGCATTACTAGCAATTCCTGTAAATGTCATAAAGATCCATAAATTACTTTTTGTGCTAACAAGCATAAAATCAAACGCACCGACGAACAAACAAACAAACAAACAGATGATCCCAATAATTTAGTCGTTTATCTTCGTAATATTCTTAACAACTCATGCAAATATCATGAAAATCCATATATTTTTGAGTTATCGTACTAAAAAATGACCAGACAAAGAAACAAACAGATGAACGGATTCTCATCGAGGATCCGTTCAAAGCTTTTTGAATAATCTTGGTGACAAACAAACAGAGAGACAAACACGACAATTCATAACCTCCAATAATAAATTTCCCCTGCTAATTGGTCCAGCTCGGTGTGGTACGTTCTTAATTTTAGTACTAATCAGAACTCTCATCTTTCGTCCTCGCAACCAATTCTGCCAGGCTGACCAGAGCCGGAGGTATACTAAACTATAGCACGCTCGACTTATGAGCGGACATTCAGTTTGCATATCATCCCAGTTGCACCAGTGGTGGTCGGTATCCAAGATACCCATGGAAAATATCCAAGCTGAACGTCGTGCAAGCTGAAGTTGAGCTTATCAAGAGGCTTCAATAGAGAAGAGGGCGCCACGAGCCTCGTCCGTGAAACTCAAGAGTCGCTTATGGCTGTCGCCAGTTGCCGTATGCACGAATTGCATATCAGTAAAGAGTCGGGTATGACTGCAGCCAGTCACCGTATGGACTAATCGCATATCAGTACATCGGTTTGTCTGCTGCTCCCTCGTAAAACTCGCTGCTCTCTCGTAAAACTTGCTGCTCCCTAGTCACTTCCACCAATGAGCTTCATGAACGCGTTTCACAGCTACAAAAGATCTGGTTGACTCGCTGACGAATCTGTGAATGGGCCGCAACGCTCCCTCCTCTATTGAAGCTCCTTGGTGCTTATAAATAGAGCGCGCCGCCGAATAAAGGGGCGCCAATGTCATTTGGTTACATAAAGTCGAAATTTCTTCGGATGTAGATACAACAATCGATATTGTCGGTCCGCAACAGGGAATTCGCAGATTATACATCCAAAATCCCCTGTAATGCGTATATACTTCTATCACCAAGTACATAGGTATTTCTAGGGAAATACGAAAAGATTTTAAAGGTTTCCATAGGAAGTAATAATAACATAATAACTTAAATAAATAATTTCTCACCAAATAGTAATTCAAAACTAATGACAGTTTAAGTTCTTAAATATATTTCTCGGTAAACAGTAGTTTGTTACATAAAAATAACGAATCAAATTAAAGTTTTTCGATGAGAAGTATTCTGTTGCTAACAACCCATTAATTTTAACTATAGATGAAACAACGTATTGCTAAATTAAGCAGACGCCACGCCTCCTTCCTTGATGCAGGCCATGGTCCCATTCTTCTCGCCTGACCAAAAAGTTTCGCAGAAG
Organism: Parhyale hawaiensis; assembly: GCA_001587735.2. Lineage (NCBI taxonomy): Eukaryota > Metazoa > Arthropoda > Malacostraca > Amphipoda > Hyalidae > Parhyale > Parhyale hawaiensis. The sequence continues at coordinate 6,169,670 of LQNS02278161.1, forward strand.
TTGGCCTGTTATTATCTGGAGGAGGTGCGAGCTTGTCACCGTAGAAGTTTAGTGGCTCCCCATCGGATAAAACGACCTAACTTTCTGTTGCTTCCAGGAAAGGCTGGAAAAGGTAAGCCCTTAGAGCTGCATCTTAACGCGCTGCTTGACCAGCAAGGTTCGCAGAATCCATGAATACGGAAGTCTCCTCGGAAGCTGAGTCGGTGTGCCAGTCAAAGCGCGTGCCTGTGGTCACGCAAATGAGAGTGTCCGGTGGCACAGTCTTTGATNTAACGCGCTGCTTGACCAGCAAGGTTCGCAGAATCCATGAATACGGAAGTCTCCTCGGAAGCTGAGTCGGTGTGCCAGTCAAAGCGCGTGCCTGTGGTCACGCAAATGAGAGTGTCCGGTGGCACAGTCTTTGATAGACACTTGAGTGTCCCCTATGGCGTTATTTTCTATCTATTTTGATATCACCGCAAGGTTACCAGTAAATACTATAGCTAAGTCAATGAGGTTATATAATATATGTAGTTGGCTATGCTAGAAAGATGAGGGATGAAATGGTGAAAGTAGTAGCCAGTTGGCATGCCAGGCGATTGAACAATGAGAATAGGCCAGAAGCTGGAAGTAAGTAAGTAAGCCAATTTATATCTCCCCCGAGGGGAGGTTTTCATACTATAACCCTATTACATCTGATTAGCTTAATACTATTACATGTAATATCATCAGAAAGGAATGGCGGTACCATACGGCACGACCTACAGCACAAACATTTCAATTCGAAATCATGTACATGTACATACTTATATCTCGCAATAGGAAGGCTTTCATCAATTGAAACTACCACAGCATGGGATTAGTAAACCAGGCCCAATTCATCGCATGATGATGATAATAATAAGCTTACAACTGAAGCTTGAGCTCACGCAACGCATTGTTGCCATTGAGTGTAACTCCATTTAACCAAATTCAAGTAGCCGTACGAATCTATTTTATATGAAACCTACCAGTTAGCCTCTTGCTAGTATTTACACGTTCACATGGGACACATATCCCATCAAGACAAACCACAATGCGATTAACGACAACATTCACTCGCATGTACAGTAAGTACAGAGTTGACATTTGTTAAAGTAAATTAACGTAAGTTCCTAAGTACCATACTGCACAACTTACGTTCGTACATATTGTTACATTTGTTGGTAGAGGGGAACTCCCGAAACTGTAGATAGGCCAGTTGATCGTTTTAACTAGTTCCTGGAGAACTCACTTTGGAGATGACCAGGGTTATAGCATGTTTGTTTCCTCGACGGTGTTAAAACATTACGTACCTTTGGTGAACATCGCATGAGTTTGTAATATCAGACAGTTTCAATGTACTACCAAGGGTGTTTCACGACACCTTTTGTTTATTGTCATTATTTTTATCATTTTTATTTTAGAGTATTAATGTATATTGGCGCCCACCGTTACTACAATTCATTTCGAATGGTGCTAAGTGGTCTGTCCTTCAGCGTGTTTTCCACTGTCAGGGGCCTTGCTTTCTTTGGATTTCTCTGTTTCCGAAGTCTCCGTTAGATGAGGTCTGCTGTATTTTACAGTATAGATGAGAATCGAGATATTGCCTCCTATCGATCACATGAAGAAACTTGCCTGAGACGACTCGCTTATATACAAAGTGCCCCTCGGATTATGGAGCGATTGAGAACCCAAGTAACAGGCCGGTGCTCGAGCGCAGACGATGAGCCAAACAACAGGCCCATTTTCGAGAAAAGAACCTATGTCAAATAAGGGATACGATGGTCGAACAGAGAAGGGACGGTCGAACAGAGAATGCAAGCCCAATAACACACTGGACGGCCGAGCAGAGAAAGCAAGCCAAATAACAGGTCGGACGGTGGAGCAGAGAAAGTAAGCCAAATAACACACTGGACGGCCGAGCAAAGAAAGCAAGCCAAATAACACACTGGACGGCCGAGGAGAGAAAGCGAGCCAAATAACAGGTCGGACGGTCGAGCAGAGAATGCAAGCCAAATAACACACTGGACGGCCGAGCAGAGAAAGCGAGCCAAATAACAGGTCGGACGGCCGAGCAGAGAAAGCAAGCCAAATAACAGGTCGGACGGTCGAGCAGAGAAAGCAAGACAAATAACACACTGGACGGCCGAGCAGAGAAAGCAAGCCAAATAACAGGTCGGACGGTCGAGCAGAAAAAGCAAGCCAAATAACACACTGGAGGGCTGAGCAAAGAGAAGAAGCCGAATAACAGGTCGGACGGTCGAGCAGAGAAAGTAAGCCAAATAACAGGTCGGACGGTCGAGCAGAGAAAGCAAGCCAAATAACAGGTCGGACGGTCGAGCAGAGAAAGTAAGCCATATAACACACTGGATGGCCAAGCAAAGAAAGCAAGACAAATCACACACTGGACGGTCGAGCAGAGAATGCAAGCCCAATAACACACTGGATGGCCAAGCAAAGAAAGCAAACCAAATAACACACTGGACGGCCGAGCAGAGAAAGCATGCTAAATAACAGGTCGGACGGTCAAGCAGATAAAGTATAAGCCCAATAACACACTGGATGGCCAAGCAAAGAAAGCAAGCCAAATAACACACTGGACGGCCGAGCAGAGAAAGCGAGCCAAAAACAGGTCGGACAGTCGAGCAGAGAAAGCAAGACAAATAACACACTGGACGGCCGAGCAGAGAAAGGAAGCCAAATAACAGGTCGGACTGCCGAGCAGAGAAAGCAAGCCAAATAACAGGCCGGGCGGCTCTGCAGCAAAAGTAAGCCAAATAACAGGCCGAGGGGAAGATCAGAGAAAGTAAGCCAACTTGCAGGCGACCGGGCGGCTCAGCAGAGAGATAAAGTGAGCCAACTAAGAGGCGCCGCCGCAAATTTACCCGAAGTGCCGTAATGACTGAAGTCAATAGCCCCTGCAACTGCCATAGGTCAAGCGTAACCATTACGGGAGCAGTGAGGGGAAGATGTAACCTCACACCAGCTGTTCTGAGGAGATCATCGATCCAGTACCGAGAACTTGCTAGGGATATTGAGCTGGACTGCGTGACCAAATACCTGCTTGCTGGGCCTGTCCACTCTGGAGCTTACTCCTCTCTGAGATGTGTAGGACGTTGTGAATAATTTTGATATGGAATCGGACACCTGCCGGCCGGCCCAGTCACAGCCTTTCACGCTTACTTGTCTCCGAGATGTGTAGGACGTAGTGAATAATTTCCATGTGCAATCAGATACCTGCTCGCCTGGCCACTCTGCCGATTACGTCTTTCTGAGTGAAGCGAGTAGGACATTGTGAATGATTTTGACATAACATCAGACGTTTGCTCGCCTGTTCCCTCTGACGCTTGTATTCTTACTTCAGCAGTTCCAGGTAATGGATGCCTCAAGGAAAACAAGGTTTTGTTTCTCTGCATAGATGCTTACTGCTCGATTTGATGTTATAAAACTGAATGAATAATTATGCTATGAAGACAAATACTTCCAGGCATGTCAATTCTAACAGTTGCGCATGTCTTTATTCTGCTGATACGGTATTATTATTATTATTATTATTATTAAATCACACCAGACTGGCGACGCAGGAACGGAGAAACTCCATGAGGTTAACAAACCCCCACGCAACCAGCCCAGCGGGTGGAGAAAACAAAA
>LQNS02278161.1:6175911-6186788 GCA_001587735.2 Parhyale hawaiensis
CCAAACCCCTAAATCCAGGGCAAGAGTCTCGCAACCGCAGCACTGGCTTTTCAAAGTTCGGGATCAACAGCTCAGAAACATGACGATGGCTAGAGACCAGCGTCTCCGAACATAGCACAAGGTATCTAAGAATAATTTCGTTGTGTTGAAAGCGTGCAACTTTGTCCACTTTAGACCAGACATATCCCCAAAATTTGTTGTAAAGTCATTATGATTGAAGTCTTTGTATGGCGTAATATCTTTATACTAGTGGCCCGGGCCGTCATTATAAATGACGGCAAAAAATTAGCACCGCAGCAAAACCCCCACCGTCTTTTGGGCTTCCTCATTATTCCTATATCTAATACTGAAGAAAAAGATTGCAAGGTACCCAACTTTTTTTCGCCTTTTGAAATCTGAATTTTCTCCTATCTTATTAGTTCTATTTTTCGCCTATCTAATACTGAAGAAAAAAAATGCAAGGTACCCAACTATTTTTTCCACAATTGAAATCTGAATTTTCTCCTATCTTATTCCCATAGAGCGTGACAGGAAATATATAAATATAGTTATAAATAAAGAAAAACACGACGTGAATTATTATATAGTACTGATTTTTAATTCTAAAAAATGATCTCTGGTTGTACTATACCCACGCCCATAGTTTCATGTGGTAATGGGATTTTATTGACAATAGTAATTCCCACGACTATTTCTTAGATTTAATTCAGCTGTACTATGTACAGATTTTGCCTGTGGTACTGAAATCCTGTCCCCACTCACCGTAGATTTTGTAGATGGTACAGTATTTATATCCTTGTTTTAAATCGCCCTTGCAATTTTCGTCGTATTTGTCGATAAACAAATTTATTGTTCACTCAATGCAGTAAAATACTTACGAGCAAAACGCATTTCTTGTACTAGGAATAGGAACATGCCCGACCAAAAGTGAATTATCGTCCGTCCGTAGGGCTGAAACCAGAAGTACATTTATACATGGTCTTAAGAAAGAAATTAGGTTTATATACTAATGAGATGAGCTTCCTACCGACATGATGGTTCCGAACTGCAGTCTTTATAAGAGCTACTACGCTGATTTTACCACTAAAAAAATCGTACATGTGGTGACAGTCTTGCTTGAATTTCCTACTCGTTACAAATGGTAGCGAATGTAGTGGAGGGACGGGAAAATAAAAAATTTCCATTTAAATATATCTGCTACCGACCTTCGCAGTAACTTACCAGCATTATTGTAAACATGTTGATAATAGTTTTGTAACCACGTACGTACCACGCGCTCTATTCCATGAAATGGTCAAGGTCTTGTTGAAACTCAGCTCTTTTCCCGGCTAGATGACATAGTTTAGTATCATCCTCAAATCTACGGATTTTACTACGGATATTAATCATATTATGATCGAGAATATTGATGTAAATTATGAACAGAAGTGAGCCATCCATCTCGTGTCATCCGAGCCATTTATGTTCCTAGCACCTCATGAAGTCTATTGGGCCAATGTGACTCGTTTAGGCCCCACCTCTATTTTTCGCAATTTTCGTCCTATTTTTATGGTGCGAACGCCAAACGCCTTCTTTGAACATAGCCTCGAGTCATCTGGGCAATCTTGGTCCCGAGCGCTTCATTGGCCCAAAGGGGCTCATTGTGGAGCCACTTCTATTGTCTGTTTTTTTTCTGTGCTCGATTTGCAATGTTCAAAGCCGTTCGACTTCTTACATATTTTAGTGTCATCCGAACCATACGTGTCCTTAGCTCTTTCTACATACGCCCAATTGGGACAGTTTCTCCCATTATGGCTTCTCCTCTATTTTTCTGCAATTTTTCTCATTTCGAGCCGTTTCCTGCCAAACTGCCAAACCACCAAACTGCAGACAAACCACATAACGTAGAAAATTGATTAATTTAACCGATTTACTGTACTGTTACCTCGGTATTCAACATGTAGAACTGAAATTACCAGCAATTAGCGGCATTTTCTTCGAAATCACGACTGCGGACAGTTTGGAAACTTGGAATAGTTCAGCTTCCAAAGTGCGGACAACCCACTTAACGTGAGAAATTGAGGAATTTAACTGATGTACAGCACTGTTACCTCGGTATTCAACAGGTTTAATTCAAATTTCCAGCTATTCGCGGCATTTTCTTGGAAATAACGACTGCGGACAGTTTGGAAACAGGGCGTAGCGCTTCCGAACAGGGGAAAACCCACTTAACCTAGGAAATTCAGGACTTAGCTGATGCATAATACTGGTACATTGGTATTCAACACATATAACTGAAATTACCAGGAATTCGTGGCATTTTTTTTTCAAATAACGATTGCGGACAGTTTGGAAACTGGTCGTATCTTGGCTTCCAGGCTGCGGATTACTCGTTTAACCCAAGAAATTCAGGAATTTAATTGATGCACAGACAGCAACAGTCCTGTTACATCGATATTCAACGCACATAACTGAAATCACCAGGAATCTGTTACATTCTTTTCGAAATAACGACTACGGACAGTTTGGAAACAGAGCTTAGCTCAGCTTCTAGGCTGCGGACAACTCACTTAACCTAAAAAATTCACAAATTTAACTGCTGCACATTATTGTTATATCGGTACTCAACATACGTAACTCAGAACACCAGCCATCCGTGGCATTTTCTTCGAAATAAAGATTGCGGTCAGTTTGGAAACTGGGCATAGCTCAGTTTCCAAAGCGTGGACAACACCCTTCGCGTAAGAAATTGAGGAATTTAGCAGATGTACAGTATTGTTGCCTCGATATTCAGCAGTTATAACTCAAATTACAGCTATCCGCCGCATTTTTTTTCGAAAAGATAAATGCGGACAGTTTGGGAACAGGGCATCGCGCATCTTCAATGGTTCGGACAACCAACTTAACGTAAAATATTTGGAATTTAATTGATGTACAGCACTGTTACCTCGGTATTCAACATATATGTATGTTGAATACCGAGGTAACAGTGCTGTACGTCAGTTAGATTCCTTACTTTCAGTGGTTTGTCCGCAGCTTGGAAGCTAAGCTACGCCAAGTTTCCAAACTGTCCACAATCAGTATTTTGAAGAAAAGCCACGGATAGATGGTATTTTTAAATTATATATGTTGAATACCGAAGTAACAATACTGTACATCAATCAAATTCCGAATATATTACGCTAAGTTGTTTGTCCGAACCATCGAAGCTGAACGATGTCCTGTTTCCAAACTGCCCGCAGTCGTTGTTTCGAAGAAAAAGCCGCGGATAGCAGATAATTTGAGTTATATATGTTGAATACCGAGGAAACAGTACTGCACATCAGTAAAAATCCTCAATTTCTTACGTTAAGTTGGTTGTCCGCAATCGTTACTTCGAAAAAAAAAATGCGGCGGATAGCTGGTAATTTGAGTTACACTGTTCAATACCGAGGAAACAGTACTGTGCATCAGTTAAATTCATGATTTTCTTTCATTAGTGGTTTGTCCGCAGTTTGGAAGCAAGGCTACACCCTGTTTCCATTCTGTCCGCAGTCGTTATTTCGAAGAAAATACCATGGATACCTGGTAATTTGAGTTATATTTGTTGAATACTGAGATAACAGTACAGTACATTAGTTAAATTTTTCAATTTCTTACAATAAGTGGATTTTACGCAGCTTGGAAGCTAAACTACCCCTAGTTTACAAACTGTCCGCAGTCGTGATTTCGAAGAAAATGCCGCTAATAGCTGGTAATTTCATTTATACATGTTGAATGCCGAGGTAACAGTACTGTGAATCAGTTAAATTCATCAATTTCCTACGTCATATGAATTGTCCGTAGCTTGGAAGCCGAGCCACACCCAGTTCCAAACTATCCGCAGTCGTTATTTCGAAGAAAATGCCGCGAATAGCTGGTAGTTTGAGTTATATATGTTGAATACCGATGTACCAGTACTTTGCATCAGCTATATTTCTCAATTTCTTACGTTAAGTGAGTTGTCCGCACATAGGAAGCTGAAATATCCACAGTTTTTCAACTGTCCGCAGTCATTCTTCCGAAGAAATTATCGGGGATAGCTGATAATTTGCGTTATATATGTTGACTATATAGGTAATAGTGCTGTACATCAGTGCTGATGATAGGCGAAGGTATATCCAATTGCAGCGGATGTAACCTTCTTCAGCGTGTCTTTCTTCTAATTTTGTTCTCGCATTCGTCGATCTCGCTCCCTCCACAATAAATGCCATTCTCTCTTCTTCTCTTTCAAACACTCCACATCAAACAGCAACCCCCTCGTCACCTCCTCCGGACTGCCACCCGCCCCGATCCATCTGCATCTCCCCCTCACCTCTTTCAATGAGGCACAAACAATCAAAAAGTGCTCCAGATCTTCTATTCCTTGGCAACACAAACGGCACTCTCCACTGTCCTCCCAGTGGGCCCTTCTGCCCTGCAAAGGGAGACAGTTGCTTCTAGCGTGGTAATATATTATTGATTGAGCATCATTGTTGTAAAGTCCCTCATTTCCAAACAAAATCTTTCCCATTTCATATGTTCTGAGTGTTGATTTACTTTCAATTTCACCTCTCCATGCTGTGTCATCTATGTCTCTCACGGCAACAGCCACCTCCTCTGCTGTCACACACCTCAGCTGCCATGGTGACTTCCCAATTTCTTGGGCATATGTGCTTCTCTCTCTTTCCCCAATCATCTCCCAACTCAACTCGCTCTTCAACTATCTTCTGCACCAATTCATTTCCTCTCTGCCATGCACTACGCACATATTGCAGCCTTCCCTTTATAACTCGTGTCCTCATTTCAGAGACACCCACCTCGCCACTGAGAGTACATAACGGGGCATAGTTTGGGGCTCCCAGCATCTGTCTTAGCACCACATTCTCTACTCGCTGCAGCTGTAGCACTTCTGTCTTTGGCATATTAATGATACTCAATCTATATAGAATGGCTGGCAGGCACATGCTCTTCCAAAAGGTCTTATTTCCAATAAGAAGCTTATTGCTACTTTTTGCTATTACAGAATATGTTAGGGCTGCCAACCTCTTGGCTTTAACTTTTAAATAACATATTTTTCCTACCTATGTAGATCAAACATGTACTTCATATCAGTTAATTTAACTCCCAAGTACTTTATTCTTTGCTTCACTTCAATTCCCTCAATTTCCTGTGGCTTATCTCTCATGATAAAAACTAATATTTCATTTTTATCCTTATTTATTACCAAGCCATTTTCCAGTCCTGCTCCCACCAGTATCTTCACACTATGCCTAGCTTCATCCACAGTATGTGCCAGGAGAAGTCCATCATCTGCAAAGAACAGACTATCAATCTTGAAATTTTCATTAACAAATCCACATCCAGCTTCTTCTACTGCTTCCATTATTTTGAATGTTACTAGTTTAAACAAGGTAGTTGAACCAGTGCATCCCTGTCTGATGCCACTAGTAACATCCATATGCTTTTCAATTTTAAATTCCTCAATTTCTCGCGTTAAGTGGGTTGTCCGCACTTTGGAAGCTGAGCTACGCCGTTTCCAAACTGTCCGCAGTCGTTATTTCGAGAAAAAAAAAAATACTGCGGATAGCTTGTATTTTGGGTTATAGATCTTAAGTACCGAAATAACAGTACTGTACATCAGTTAATTCCCTGAATTTCTTTCATTAAGTGGATTGTCCGCACTTTCTAAACTCAGCTGCGACAAGTTCCCAAACTGTCTGCAGTCGTTGTTTCGAAGAAATTATCACAGTTAGCGGGTAATTTGCGTTATATATGTTGAATATATTGGTAACAATGCTGTACATCAGTTAAATTCATCAATTTCTCACATTAAGTGGGTTGTTCACACTTTGGAAGCTGAGCTACCCCCAGCTTCCAAACTGTCCGCAGTCGTGATTTCGAAGAAAATGCCGCTAATAGCTGGTAATTTCAGTTATACATGTTGAATACCGAAGTAACAGTACTGTAAATAAGCTAAGTTGATTATTTTCCTGCGTTGTGTGGGTTGTCCGCAGCTTGGAAGCTGAGCCATTCCCAGTTCCAAACTGTCCGCAGTCGGTATATGTAAGAACATGCCGCCGATAGCTGGTACTGTGAGTTATATATGTTGAATACTGAGATAACAGTAGTGTACATCAGTTTAATTTGTCAATTTCGTATAAGTGGGTTGTCCGTAAATGGAAGCTGAGCTACGCCTAGTTTCCAAATTTTCCGCATATGTTACTTCGAATAAAATACTGCGGATAGCTTGTAATTTGAGTTAAATCTGTTGAATACCTAAGTAACAGTACTGTGCATCAGTAAATTCCTCACGTTAAGTTTATTATTCTCACCTTAAAGTCCAAGGTTATTGATATTGTCCGTAATTGCCCGAGAAAAAGAAGCCCGCTGGTAAAAAAATATTTATCTGACATACATATTTATACGTAACGATGAATTACTAAACATCACAGAATGATTTTTTGGTCAAGGAAAGCGAAACCATGCCTTTCCGGAAATGTCTGCACCGCCTAAAAGGAGCGAGAGTTTGGTACGGATAACTGCGGACAAATGCGGACAAAAACAGTTGTCCGCAGTCAACTGGGAGAAGAGTGGAAGACAATGTGCTGGTACTTAGCCATTGCATCCACAGGAGCAAAGCAAGAAAACTTCCACTGTATGTGGTAGCTGTGGACTACTTTAAGGTTTTTGATTCGGTTGATCGTGGACGGTTCATCGAGGTACTACAAGCGTATGGCTGTGGTCCAAACATCATAGATATAATTGCTAGAATTTATTCGGGAGATGTAACATCACTGTACCTGAATGGTAATGGGATTGGTGACGTTGAGGTGACGAGTGGCGTACTTCAGGGATGTACTGGTTCTCCCCAGCTGTTCTAATTGGTTTTGGATAACATTATTAAAGTGCTTGCCAAGTCTGGAGTAGGATACAGAGATGAGACTTTCTACGTACCATGCTTATTGTTTGCTGAAGACGGGCTGCTACTTGCTAATAGCAGGGAAGATATGGCAAGTTTGATAGAGGTTCTTGTGGATGTTTCAGCCCAGAGTGGATTAATGGTGAATAAAGACAGGAGCTTCTGTATGGTATTTCATCACTCAGGCTCTGGGCCTTCTCCAGTGGATATTGGTGGATTTGCCGTCGTGCAGAGTCTGAAGTACCTGGGAGTGGAAATAACAAGTGCCAGTGAGTGCTTCAGGGCTAACAAGCTTGGAAAGATACAACAGGCTAGAAAGCTGGCAAACCTGACTTACTCAGTTGTTGCACGCCCATGTGACAAGATTCTAATGGGGAAGATATATTGGAAATCGGTTGCTATGCCGTGCACGCTGTTCTCATCTTCTGTCTTTGTGTGGACCGGGAGTGAGCTGGAGACACTGCAGAGAATAGAGAATTCAGTCTAGCGAGCAATTCTTGGAGCACCGAGCTACACCCCTGTGGCCACTCTGCGGGGGAAAGTAGGAGCACCGTCGGTGGTGGCACGAGACATGATGATGAAGTTGTGCTACGTGAATAGTATATGCAGACGAAGTTGTGAGTTTATGAAGTCAGTGCTGAGGAATATGGTGCATGGGGACCAGCGGGAGAGGTGGGTCAATCAGGGTACGCAATATATGAGTGATCTGAGAATCCGTAATCTGGGCCACCTAGCTTCATTGCAGGTCGACGATTTAAAGACACTCGTATATAACCTGGATCAGTGCAGGTGGAAGGCGGAGTTGGAGCAGAGAGCGACGATTTTGATATACAGGAGGAATAAGTGGACTATCGCTGAGAAGAATATATATGATAATACCTTCGGTTCTGTTCTTCTCTTCCGGTGCCGAACAAACACCCTTGGCCTGAACTGGAGGAGAGTTTTCACTGGAGGCGATACTGTTTGTGACCTGTGTGTGGCCGGGGAGGAGGAGACCCTCGAGCATTTTCTTGTGCTTTTTCCTGCTCTGCTGCCTCTGCAACGAGACTCTCATGTAGAGGATTCCTCTGTGGATGAACTTTTATTCCACCATTCAGGTGTGGAGGCCGTTGACCGCAGCAAGAGGTACATAGAGCGTGCCTGGCGTTGGAGGGAAGAAGATTGGGGGCGATGCGGGCTGGGTCATGAACCCCAGCTAGATACCGGTGCTGTTACAACTAGCTATACCAGGACCTACATCAGATCAGATTAGTCCGCAAAAAAGTGATTCCCGAAAACTAGCAACCCCTAAGAGGAACTGCCGCAAAAAAAAAAAAAAGAATCTGAAAACTGAGGAATTTGAGGAATAGCATTGTAAAAAAAACTCCATTTTGCTCCTTAACTGGTATTATTTTGGGACTGAAAGTCCTGTGAAATACTATTAGCAATGTTATAACTCATAATATTAGATACGCGATTACATTTAAAGCATTTACGACTGCTCCGATCAGCCTTCTTAACTTTACTTCTCGATTTACGTTTAAATCCAGATAAGTTCCCCTTCGAAATGCCTTGAAAATGCGGACGTAGCTCCAAAAGTTCACGTAAGCAGCGCTGGGGAACAGCTGTGCGTTACGTTCCCATAGCGAAGTTTTGAACATCCTGGCCCTGGGCCCTTACTTTCTTATACTGATCTTCACAACGTTATGACTCATAATCAGAATGCTTTGAACTTTCAACCGATGCGTACCTAAGTAATAGATTTTCTCGGTGCCCGAGCCCCCAACAGGCGGGGCACCATACTACAAAAAGTACAAGTAATAGACAGACTCAAGTGTTTAAATGAGGAGTAAAAATGTAAAACTTTAGCAGTTAGATGGTGGCATTTGTGCCTGCAGCTGTACAGTTACGATGCTTGTCACTTTACAAGCGATTGAGCATCCCGCCCCAGCTGGACTGTTTTGAGTGCCGCAGCTGTGGAGATCTGACAGCTGATAGATCCTAGGGCGATGTTGTGGTCTCCATCATATTCCGTTTTTTGTTATTTCGATGTATCCAATTTGGTACAGCTAATCAAGAATTACAGTAAGAGTGACAAATATAATCAATTGCCGGTTTACTGACAGCTTAAATTGAGAGGTCGAATAGTGCAGCTATAACAACTGCAACCAGCTATAACAACCGGCTGATCTAAAAAGTGTCATGATGTATTTTTAGCGTTTTGGTTTAGATGAATAAAATATCAATGTGACACTAGAATCCCATGGGTTTGCGCTGGAATGCCTCCCGAAATTGATGCGCCGCGGAAAGAAAATGAATTTTTCATGTTACTATGCTTTTATGCTCTGAATTCAAGAACAACAAACCAATCTCCGGCTGGTAGTAGCGAGAGTGTTAGCTGGCACTTAGCAGACGACTTATCCGCCGTATTTGGAGGCAAAATTCATAAATTTCCTCTCATTTACCATGATGTTAGCGAAAGTCATCCGAAGTTTTGCTCCTCGTGCTGAAGCCAATGTGGTAAGTTAAATATTTGTTTAAGGTCTGTTATAAACTGCTCATCACGATGTTACGACAACAACTCTGTAAGTAAAGAATGTGTGACCGTGTGACTCTTCTATTCTCGTTAAGAAGTAGACCTATTAGCAATGGTATTGTAGGTTTGATCGTGGCAATGTGGCATTCAGTAATTTGACTGCTAAAATTAATATACATACTCATGAGTATATAGGACTTGTCAAATTCTTATTTATATCTTCCTGATGTAATGTCTCAATTACCGAATGCCTTTCTATTACCGAACGTAATAAGATTCCTACCTATATTCAGTAATAGATGGGCATTTGGTAATTGAGACATTACCCTAGGTTTGAAGAGTAAAACCGTAAAGGCACCTCAAGCCATCACCCCCAAATTTCTGTGACCCCCTACAAACATAGCTATATAGCCTAATGACACTCAACTCCTAAAGCTGTGCCCTCAGGCAGAGTTACGGAGTCGGATGGTTCAAGTTTTCTGCTTTAGTGAGTAGTCTAACGTCTGTAAAGCGAACTCTACTCACTGTAGCGCACTAAGTTTGCTATACTGGTATTACTGGGAGCCAGTTTGCTTTATTAATGGCAAGAGGACCATGAAAATGGATACCTACATATCATACCTATCATATTGCATACATTATGTAGGGTAATGTCTCAATTACCAAATGCCTTTCTATTACCGAACGCAATAAGATCCCTACCTAAGATGGGCATTCGGTAATTGATACATTACCCTAGCTACTAGACATGAATTCATAGCTCATACATATGTAGGGTAATGTCTCAAGTACCGAATGCCTTTCTAGGGTAATGTCTCAATTGCCGAATGCCCATCTATTACCGAATATAGGTAGGAATCTTATTGCGTTCGGTAATAGAAACGCATTCGGTAATTGAGACATTACCCTATTACCGAATGCAATAAGATTACTACCTATATTCGGTAATAGAGGGGCATTCAGTAATTGAGACATTACCCTATGTATATACATGCATAATTACAAAACATATATAGACCTGCATTCACAACCACATGGAAACATACATTACACAATTAGCCTACATATGTTGTAACATAACACTGCTAGAACACATAATGAACTGTACAGTACCTAAACACTCTACATAATACAGTAAGGTTGGGCTATTTCGGCACCTGGCAAAGTTTTCAGTTTTTTATTCATTGCGGAAAAACTTTTTACAGCAGAAAAATGGTACAAGGTTCGTTTGAAATGTGACAAAATTGTCTTGAATATGAGACGAAAAACAAGCCCCTCAGACAAATATTAAAGAGTCAGATTTACGTCAAAGTTGAGTAGGGTAAGACGGGGTGTTTTCGCCGCGGGGTGTTTTCGCCGCGGGCGTTTTTTTTTTTCATTATAGAGCCTATATCTCAAAATGAAACTGACATACAGGAAATCTGGAAGTGTCCAGTGGTAGAGGAGTTACTAAGGATCAAATTA
>LQNS02278161.1:6187315-6199693 GCA_001587735.2 Parhyale hawaiensis
TTTAGAAAAAAATCAATAATGCACACTTATAGCCAAAACCCTGAATGTATATAAACTGCACTAACATTTGCCATTATCCTCACCGTATTTTTGTGACATTCAAAAAAACGACTTTCACAGCGAAAACACCCCGTTTTACCCTATGCAAAAAACCCTGTTTCAGAAAGTTTCAAAAAAGTCTTCAGGTGAACATTTATTTTTGCCCATGTGCAAAAAAAGTGGGTATTTTCGATCGTAGCTTGCTTGCGTGCGTCTAATTTTGCCATCCCAAACGAAGCAGCATCTTGTAAGAATAGCTCAAAGCTGCTTACTTTAGGGAGGGCTATTTCGTCACATTTTGCGGGCCATTGCGGCATACTGTTTTGTAGGGCTAGTTTGGCTTCCCACCTGACAAAATAGCCCCTTTTAGGACATAAATATGTGTTATCAAAACAAAAATGCTGACATACCGGCAGAAACAATCTAATTAGTCAACATATCATATAAAATACACTAAACGTATCCTCGATATTCACTGGTTTGTGTTTCGCAGTTTCGGTTATTCGTGACGGCCTGGAGTGCAACAGTCCATTATTTGCTTGACGCCCTTGCTTATTCGCGACGGCCTGGAGTGCAACACTCCATTATTTGTGGGATGCCCTTGCTTATTCGCGGTCCTATAAAGTAATTACAGTAGATCCTCAACTTACGAACCTCCCGACAAACTAACTTTCCGACCTTCAAACTTCACGACTTACAAACCTTGGCCCAAAATTACGCTCGTGAAACGAACCTTTACCTGACTTGCGAATCTTGGCATAAAAATTATGCCTGGGATACGAACCTTTACCCGAATTACAAACCTGGGAAGTTGTCTCTGTGACAGCTCACTCCTTGTTGCACACCTTCTCATCACATGCTTTAGCACATGCATCATGTGCTCTAGCACATGTATCATGCGCTCTTGCACACACATCACACGCTTTTACACGCACATCTTGCGCTTTTACAGCCACATCACGCGCTTATACGCACTCATCACCCACTTCTACAGGAACATAACCTATCTTAGTAATGCGTTCATTTTTCTGCTATGCTGAATTTCCTTCGCTATCATGCACGCATGCTGGACTTTGGTATAGGCCTACACCTACAGTACTCTACAAAAGTTTCTTCTAAAAAGAGAGAGGAGGGAAGACTTGTGCACATCTACATCAACTGCTTTGGTGAGTACCCTATACCTACTGTACATACCTCCATACATATACAGTACCGTAAGGTAAGGCTTTAGCTAATTTTGGCTGAAAAGTTGCACTTAAATGAGCACAGTTACAGAACCTGTAATCCTACAAACAAATGTTTATGATAAAAAGTTAGGTCTAAGCCTAGGCTTCAATTCCCCTTAGTTTCCAGTCCTTAGGTTTTCAGATTTTTGATCAGGGTCTCTCCAAAGGGGGGTGCCGAAATTAGCCGCACATGTTGGGTAATTTCAGCATGCCTATATAGCTCCATGTGGTTGAATTATTTACTGTATAATGCAGGTCTTTGAAGATTTAATGGCCTCACAATGCTATATACAGTAAGCCCTCGCTATTCGCGAGGGTTACGTTCCATCAAGAGGTCACGAACAGCGAATCCATAAAAAGCTACTTGAAAGATAGGAAATAAATAAGTTTATTTTATTTGAGCAAAAAACCTTCAGTGTAGTGAACTCACTCATCAGTTCACTATGCCTAGCTTAAATGAACTTAAGCAATCCAAGTGCGTTATACTAGGTATATTTCGCTACAAATTATTCAAGTGGAAATCATCCAGTATAACAAACTTAGTTCAATTTAAGCAATATGCCTTATGGAAAATTTGAATTTAATTTGCTTTACATGGATTCCACTTTAGTGGGTATCAATTATTTGGGTGATTGCCAAGAATTAACTTGAAAAAATTCCCAAAACTGTTTTGGAAATTCATGAAACTACAGTATCTGAAATTCAGAAGATCTGGGGTAAATCCCCTATGAGTTATAGCAATGCATTTCACATGAGTTTTTGTTATGAAAAGAGGAAATAACTTCAACATTTCATCAAATAGTATATTCCGTTGTGGAGATGGTGAACCACCAAAAAGCAGGGAAAAAAGGCATGGACAAAGCTGAGCTATGTACCATATGGAAGCCTATAATGTTGTCTAATAACCAGCTAAGTATCAAAACTCAGCATGTCTCTAAGTATTTAAAAAAAAATTTGATTGAGACCCTATGGAAGAACACCCTACGAAAATTCATTTTCCTGACCCCCCGTTTTTATTCAATTTGTCATCACTCAAATTCTAATGATGCTAGATTAGTGAAACTTGGGGTGTTGGTAGCTTGTATATGTGTGTTTATTTCCTGTGTATCTCGACTCTTTACCCCACTTCATGTACGTACGGGAGCACATACATCGTTTGCCATCTCCACCCCGGGATGTGATCGTATCACGGGGTGGAAACGGCGAGTGTAGAGGCTTTGTATTTCATCTTATTGCCCTGACAGAACATAATTGATATATATAACATTCTTTATTACAAATAACCCTGTATAGATACATGTTATTAACATTACATCTATTTCTTATCATCTGAAAGACGATCTACCTTTCTCTTATGAGAGCGCACCATTATGGCTAGTTAGCTACGACTCTCATTCAAAAATCTCTCTGAAGTAGCTATGAAACATTAATAGCCTGCATCTTCACAGGGTTGTGTGTAACAAACAATGTTATGATCGTAAAATATGGTGTGCCCATGAAATAAGCATAAATACAGAGCCTTTACGTTCACCATTTCGACCTTGTGTTATGATATCAACCAGGGGTGAAATAGCAAACAATGTTTGTGCTACCATTTGTACATGAATTGGGTTAAAGGGTCAAGATGCACAGGAAATAAACATGCATTTGATTTTTTATTTTTTCCTTAATGTAGAATGATACAATAATTCTTCATAGTTCTTCTACAGTGTGCTGAAGATAGGACTTACTCATAAAACAAGTGCTTTTCTGCTTTCCTTGGGCTTAAAATTTTCAACACACAGTGAAAAAACACAAACTTAGGCAATTACAAAAACAATCAAGCAGATCAAGTACCAGTAGAGTACTACAAAATCTAGTGTAGCAAATGGTGCAGTAATAACTAGCTATCAACCATGCAATTCTTGAGAAAATATTGGTAATACCTATAGCTTTAAACTTGGAGCTGATAGATAACTCCATAGCTAAAATATACATGCAGGTAGGTGAATGATTTTTTCAGTTGTCTAACCAAATTTTCCCAAGAATTTTGAAAAAGTTCAAGTTGCTTAATTAGGTGAAAATGGAAAGGAAAAGCAAACCTAATTTAACAAGAGATTCAGAGCATCTCATTGTACAGCTGTGAAGACAACACTGAAAGGTAATGACACTTAGATATTTCTGTAGGTAGCAGAAGTAGCATTAAATTATTTGAATACCATAAAAAATCAAGCATGCACTCTCTCTTGTTTTAATTACATACCGTAGCTAGCTATGTAGAAGTATAGGCTGATGGATTCTATTAAGGGGAACTTTAGGTAACTGGAGAACCAAAAGCAATATGTAGCCATTGATGAATGCAATTCTTGTAAGAGGACTGTAAAAATAGGATTACCCCAGGGCTCAGTCTTGGTCCACTTTTATTCAACATTTATATCATTGACATGTCTTTTGATAGTGCTCATTGTTCACTGTTGGCCAATGATGCTATTTTTTATATTATTGATCATTCATTATAGGCTTTGCTGCAGAAAATGCAAAGTTTTATCCATGATATTTCAGAATGGCTCAAAGCAAATAAGTTGATGCCTAACATCAATAAAACTAAGCTGATGCTTTTTACTTCTACCCAAGTTACAGAATTACCCAACCTATTTTTCAAAGGCTCTATACTTGAATTGATAAAATTGTTTAAATGTCTTGGAGTCATAATCGATGAGAAATTGAATTCTCGCAGCATGTAACTTTGCTGTGCAACAAGCTGACTAGGTCAAAAGGTATAATTTATTCATTGTCTTATTATTTACCAAAAGGTGCATTAATTACATTGTACTATTCATTGTTTTACTCACAACTTACACACAGTGGGGTGGGGCCACTGATAAATATATTAAAGAGTATTAGAACGATGATGAATTACGTTCTTAGTAGGCCTACCTATCATATTGCGAGTGAAACGTGATCAACATAATATACCGATGGTCCCTACGAACATTATGTATAAAAATCTAAATCTTCTGAAGCATGATGATATCTACCGTTATTTCCTAATTAGATTTGTGCGCATGGCTATTTCTGGTGAAAACACATTTTGTGACAGTCATTTTAGAGATTTTGCATTATTGATGTAGAAACTACCGGTACCCTTTTAATCTGCCAATGATAAGGTTCGATATAGAGAGACAATCTGCATTATTCCAATGTGTTGAAGTTTTTAATGATCTTCCAGAAGCCCTGATGCAACCCCTGTCTAATAAAGAATTTAAATGTAAATTTAGAGCGTTTTGTTTTGATAGATATACTGAGTCAATGTCATGTGCCCAATAAGCTGTACTAGCTTTTAGGGGCTTGTTTCAAGAGCTTAGTTTAGTTGATTTGAATTTTAGATTGTTTGTATAAGATTCAGAAACAATAAAGGTATAACTTGAAAGAAATGGTGTTGTGTTCCATAAATGCTTAGTTATAACAGTTGATCATTTGACTATGTGAAAATATTTCACATTTCATAAAAAAAATCAAATCAAAGGACTAGAAAAAATCATGCTTTTTTATACAAAATCAATTGATTTGTTAGAGTTGATCATTTGATAGTGTAAAAATATTCTATTTTGAGAAAGAATGAAATATAGGTAGCTATGCATAAAAAATCATATTTTTTTTATAAAAAAATCAATTGATTAACAACACAAACTCTGCTGCAATTGTAGTTACCTAAGCTCGTTAGATGATAGGTTAGATTTATCAAAGCATTGAATTATTTAATATCATAAAATTTAAATTTAGGCTTGTACCCTAGCTACTTCCTTTTGTTTAATTATGTAGGTAGCTAGCTATGTAGAGGCATATGGTAGGTTGTTGAATTCTTTCAGAGGAAACCATTGATATGTTGAAAGATAGAATGGGTGTCATGTTGCTTAAATGCTGATAACAGTTAGTTTAATCATTTGACATGCTAAATATATTCCATTCCATGAAAAAATCAAATAGCTACGTAAAAAATCAGGATTTTTTAAAAAGTAAAATCAATTTATTTAATCAGTTGATTACATACATTTGATTTAATCAATGGCAACCCTGCTGCACTTATAGTTACCGCAAGGTTGAGCTATTTCATCACCCCTGGGGTTATTTTGGCACGTGGCAAAGTTTTCAGTTTTTTAGTCATTGCGGCAAAAGTTTTAACAGCAGAAAAATGGTACAAGGTCCATTTCAAAGGTGACAGAATTATCATGAATTGGAGACAAAAAACAAGCCCCTCATTCATTTTTGAAACTTTCTGAAACAAGGTTTTTTGTATATTCAACTTTGATGTCCTACTGACTATTTAATATTTTTCTGAGTCTCGAATGCAAGACAATTCTGTCACCTTTGAAATTGACCTTGTACCATTTTTCTGCTGTTAGAACTTTTGCTGCAATAACTACAAAATTGAAAACATTGCCATGTGCCGAAATAACACCTGGGGTTATGAAATGGCCCAACCTTACGGCACTTGGATAGTGGCTCATTAAATGATAGATTACATTGAGTCAGAGCATTAAAGGATATAAAAAATAAAATTTAAGCATGTGGATCCTCTTGTTTTAATTATGTAGGTAGTTACTAGGTTGCTATATAGAGGTAGCTATATATAGGTAGCTATATATAGGTTGTTGAACCCTACTTAGGGGAACCATAAGTAGTCTATCTTGAAAGATAGAAATGGTGTTGTGTTGCATAAATGCTCGTAAGAGTGGATCATTAGATGGTGTAAAAAATATTCCATTTCATAAAAAATCAAATAAAATAAAGAAATCATGATTTTTTATAAAAAATCAATTGATTTAATCCATGCCAACCCTGCTAATTAGTGCCTGTACCTTGGGTGCAGTCTGTTGTAGTGCGCCAGCTAGATGGTCCTGTTACAACAGCTACTCGCCTTTCATCCAACAAGCCAACATCTGCCAGTGTTGCATCTTTGGCTTGGTCTGACTACTGGGAACTGATTGTGGTACTGATTCTTGTAACAATATCCCTCTTTGCACTCTGGATGACTGTGACATTCTTGAACACCTAACTTTCAGTATTCTTGAAATATGTAGTAGTTATTTATATATATTTTGCTCATACCATTAAAATAAACACTTGATTGATAACTACCTTTTGTAGTATTTTTTGTATTCAGCGGTGAACACTTTAATGTAGAAGTGACATACCATAGTCAACTGAAAATATTGATGACAGTACATATGTATTGTATGTGCAGGTGAAACCTTAGTTGATTGGCATGGAACAAATATTAAGATACTAAATAGAAGTCAGCTAAATTTAAAATTTAATTTTTCAGGATGTAAAATTCCATCATCAGAAAAAAAGAAGAAACTAACCTATAAATGAAGTTAATTTATTTTCTAATCAATGAGGGGAGCATCAATGTTGTTGGGGAGAGGCCTAAAAGGCAAATGAACAAATCTGCATGGAGGGGCTGGATGTCAGCTCCTGTACAGTCAACAGATTTGATGCTAAGTGTGGATAGTATGAAGCGGTACAGCCGAGGTCATAATGTTGAGGCTGGGTTTGGTTCTGTGAATGTGGAGGCATTCTAATGATGTGAGCTGAATCGGGTTGGAAGAGTCTATGGTGGAAAAGTCATTCCTGCTGATAGGATGGTTGTTTGCTCAGCATGTAGGCAGAGGGGGGGGGGGGCTGAATGTGAGGGTTTTGCAAGTGGTAAACCGGTACAGCGGGATACACCTAAATGTTGGTCAATACAGGCTTTGAAGTGTTTTCCAGTGCTACCTATGTATGAGGCACTGCAGGCCTGGCATTGGTAATGGTAAATAACACTAGACAAAAGTGGTGTGGGGGTTTGTATTTAAATTTGAAATAGGACCCTATGGTAAATATTTTTTTGTATGAAAATTCAAAGTTGATATGTGGGTAGGCTTCAGAGAGGAATGTTTTCAAAGTGTTTACTGCACTAACAGATGCTCTGTTGTAGTATGCAGCAAGTGAAAAAAGTCCAATTTACTGACCCAGGGATTGCTAATGCTGGGATTAAACAGTTTGTCTTAGAACAATCTGCAGTAGTGGTCCAGAAAATGGTGCAGATAACCATTATTTTTGAAGCATTTTTGTAGAAAGTCAATTTCATTTAAAAATGCAAGGTAGGAGGAAGACAAATGGCATGCTCGAAAGTCGAAATAGTAGAGTTTTATTGAATTGATGGTAGCAGTGACTGAAAAAAACGTGTCCCAAGGCCTGAGAATGTGGGTTTTCTGTAAATTCCAGTGGTCAGTGTCAAGTCTTGGTTAGTTATTAAAACATTGAGAAAAGCTAAAGAATTATTTGATTGATTTTGGCAGTGAATTTGATATTTGGATGTTTGCTTTTCAAATATTGCAGAAAAAAAAATCAGAATCTGCTTGATTGTTGAATATGAGGAAAGTGTCATTTACATAACGATTATAGTGGATCGGTTTGAAGTCACGTGGGCAGTCGTAGAGCCAAAGGGTTTCATGATCGCATAGAAAAATACCCTAAGTTTGGGCTATTTTGTCACCCCCGGGGGTTATTTCGGCACGTGGCAACATTTTCAGTTTTTTAGTCATTGCGGCAAAAGTTTTAAAAGCAGAAAAATGGTAAAGGCCCATTTCAAAGGTGACAAAATTGTCTTGAATTTGAGACAAAAAAACAAGCCCCTCTAACTCCAACTCTGAGCCTGTATGCTTGTAGCATAAGCATTTGCCAATAAAGCTTTGGCTATCTTCATCTTACAGCTAACAACTTCTTCCAAATGCTTGTGTAGCTATTGATTCAAGTGAACTTTCTATAGTTCTATTTATCAAAGATTAAGCTGTTCAGATGATTCTATCCTTAGAATGTAGTAAGATTAAATATGGTAGCTATACTGTATTTCATTTCTGAACATTTGAAGTTGTAGCTAGCTAGCTGCTTTGCTAAGTTTTATATGAAAAAGTTCCAAGATGACAAAATGAAACTGAAATAATTTTAGGTCTAACTGAAGTGCAACTAAGCCAGAAATGTTATGTGTGTACGTAAATGTCACAGTTATCTTGAATGTTGTCATATCATAGATCTTTTTTTTTATTCTATCTACTGGTTGATGTATTCGCATTGAATTTTCATTTTTTTCACTAATCATCATCATGGCTTTGCTGAAGCAACTCTCATGGTAGACTGTTTGCTTGGTTTGAATTGGTATTTGTACAGTTACTGTTTTCATTGGAAACTATTATTATGGCAATAGGTACCTACTGTTTGTGCATTGACAGCCATATTTATAAACATCATAGCTGCTTGAAGATCTTCATGAATACAAAAAGTTTGGGTGCAGAGTGTGTCTAGTATCTACTTTTTTGCTTTAGACTTCTAATTTTGTTTATGTTCAAGAGCTTATATGTTTCAGTCTGGTGTAACAAATAGCTAGTGGCATATACAGTTATACACTGTTTTTTTTTTTTTTCACTGTCATACCATTTCTTGAACTTTTGTGACTTTCTAATTTTTTTGTAAGAGTACCTATTGACTGTTATTTTGTTGTAGAGTAGCTAGCTAATGCAATAATTTGTCATTGCTTACATGTTAAGTCTTCTTGTATGTTGTATGTAATGAAGCATGAAATGTCTAGTTTATAAATTAGCTATATCAGGCATTTATAGAATATGTCTGATTCTGTTCCCACTATTCTTCTAGTCTTTCTGATATATCTTGCTATGCTTCTTTTTTTTTTGTATCTTCTTCATCTGCCTCAGTGGGCTTCTCACTTTATTTGATTGTTAACCTTTCTTTTCTCTGATTTAGGTTATTGTGTGATTGTTTCAAAGGCGGTCATTAATTGAAAGCAAAGGTAATATAAAAAAAGAACACATGAATTGGCCTAGCTGACTCCATCCTTCACCAGTGTCCTTATTTTCTATTTCAGAGGTTCTTAAGTCCGATATGGCAGGGCAGCTCAGCCAGCGAGACTGTTGGAGCCCAGAACAAGACACCTCCTCCTCCCCAGCAGCAGCAACAGCGCCACAACAGCACTGCTACCGAGGCCACCTTTGATACTCGGCCCTACAAGCTGCACAAGCTGGAAGAAGCCCCAAATTCCTCCACCAATTGCACCAGAGATGAAGCCCTTCTTTACTACCGCCAGATGCAGATGATCAGGAGAATTGAATCTGCTGCTGGCAATCTTTACAAGGAAAAGGTACCGTATGTGCTTAATCAAATTTCCCAATATCTTCTTGAGCTATGGCCTCTTATTTTTTTTTTAGTTAAATTGTATCCAAAGCTTTTTACTGCTGGGAAAAGGAACTACTAAATCAAATTGATGATTTGCTGCCGTTGCAGTAATGAAGCATGAAAAAGTTAGGTAGCTAGGTAATGAAACATTCATATTTATATTTAATAAAATTTCTATTTTTACTCTCTACTCCTACTCCTACCAGTGTATAAAATTAGGAGTCAATCTCATCTGGACAACTACATTGTTACATTTTACTCTTGTCAAATTTACACTGTACTCTTAATTTTCTAATATCTCCCTGCTCTTAGGAGAAGAAGTGTTGGTAGCAGCAAGCCAGCAACAGTCCTATTTGTTTGTAGAGCCATGCAGTAGCTAATTAACTTGTAAATAATAGTAAAATATTTTGAGAAATTTTTGGATCACCAAAGCAGTGGGTCTAAACTAAAGCTAAATTATTATGAAATGTTTCTGTTTTGGATGCGGACCATAATCAGTCTTGTTCTTCAGTGTAAGTCATGACATACAGATTGAAGTCCTTTGTTAATTGTGTTCACAAACTCAATTTATGTTCATGTTATGAATTTAATCAGCAAAATAACAAGCTTGCATTGCAACAGTTCACCTGGAGTTAATTCATTCCATATAGATGTAGGGCTAAAAGCACATGTGCCTGGAGTCTCTAGTTGACATTATATACATTAATAAATGTGCCTATAGTATAGGCCTACTCCCTCGCTTGCTGGCCTCTTGTATTTTAATTATTTGTGCCTACCGGTAATATTATTGTTTTACAGGCAGTGCGGGGCTTTTGCCATCTCTACAGTGGGCAGGAGGCCATCTGTGTGGGCATGGTGGGTGTCCTACGTCCCCAGGACTCTATCATCACCGCCTACAGAGACCACGGCTGGGCCTACGTCATGGGATGTTCCGTCACCAGTATGTACACTCGTTTGATATAGCTACAGTGTAATGTTCATACATACGTAATGGTCGGCATATGTTTTTTCTTTGGTGAAATGTGTGCTTACGTTCTCTGCTCCAAGATTCTGTTGATCACATACCTACTTCGTCAGCATTTCTATTGCTAGATGTTTAGAGTTGTAGTGACGTGTCCCCAACAGGGGAAGTCACTAGCAATATTTCGTTTTGTAAGTCCCACTTGACAGACAAATCTTGGGTAGCTATTGCTGGTTTTGCTGCTGCTCATCTGTTGGTATTCCATGTGCCAAGGTCAACTACTAACCTTTAGAAGTGTTGCCACTTCACTAGAAAATAGATTAAGTTACGACTTGGAAACTGTTTTAGTCTTCGACTCGCTTTTTAGGTGTCCGTTGGAGCTCGCACTCTTCCAACTCTTCCAAGACCCTATATTGTTTTTGGCACTGTTACAACGTGACATACTTGCCTTTCCCTATAGGTGTAATGGCTGAGCTAACAGGTCGATCGCAGGGCTGCTCCCGAGGCAAGGGCGGCTCCATGCACATGTATGCCAGGAACTTCTATGGTGGCAATGGCATCGTGGGTGCCCAGGTAAGCTTATTGATTAATGATTGACATTCTATAAATCCTGCATTATTACTCTGGACCTTTGAAGGGTAAGGTCCTGGTTTGAAGGAATGGTAGAGCTGACGAGAAATGGTTAGCTGAATGTTTCATTCTAGCAGTACCTACCCACGTTAGAAAATCTACCTAGACATCTGAGAAATGTGAGTTTTCTTATTTTCATTTGTTGATTTGTCTTCTACTGCTCTAATGTTGAGTAGGTATATATTCTATACTTACAGGCTTTACTACTAGGCCTTTAACTCTATCCGTTACAAATTTTTTTAGCTGCTGGAGCGCCAAGGCGAGACACAGTTGTACCGCCCACTAAAAATGTTTATAACTTCATCAATATGAGTTTTTTCTTCAGAGTCATTTATTCAACTACTATTTCACCTATTTATTCGAAAAAATAATAGCTAAGAGTAGATTTATTGTTAATTAAATTTGAGCATAAAAAAATTCACTGGAACGTACAGGGTGAATGCTCCAGCTGCACATCTGCAGCAGTTGTCACACTTTCACGGTAACTGCAGAAGCTCCAGGCAACTGCACAGTGGCACTGCACTGATAGTTGCAGCAGAGAACAGTTAGAATGGGCCAGACTTCAATGATGCTGTCTGACGTCGACTCAGAAGCTCGCGCTCACAGAAATTTTATCACCGAATTTTCTAAAAACAAAAAAAAATTGACACTTAGCACGATTGTTAGCTATAGGTACTGTGCGGGTATCTTGGAATTTTATTGATGCTAATGAGAAATTAGGAAAAGTCACAGAAGTTTTGGGCACTGAAAATCACTGATCGTAGAACAGTGAACGAAAAACTGTAGAGCGGTACAATTTTGTCTCTCCTTAGAGCAGATAGGGTTAAGAATTTAAATTATTAGCTAGCTACCTCCGCCAACGAGGTTATGTTTGTCGAGTTTCTCTCACCATGATAACTCAAAAAGTTGTGGACGGATTTTTATGAAATGTACACGAGTTGTTAGGTAGCTATATCACAAAGAGTAAAAAAATGACCGAATTTTTGTGATGATGTTTCTCCATTTGATTTTTTGGTTATTGGCAATATAAGTCAAAAATTTATGAATGGATCTTTAAAAAATTTGCAGGACGTGTTAGAAATGTTTAAAGACCTAAATGATCAAATTTGGTGATGAGCAGTGTTTCTGTTTGTGTGTTTGACTAGACTCTTGTATAACTTTATTATTCTTTATTCTTTATTGTTCTCAATATACAGTGCTTACACAATGGTCTGGCGCTTAGAATTAGGTCAACATTTGAGAACATGCCCATCTAAAAGTAATAATACTTGTGGGGCAAACAGCAAACAAGTCATTTTCAACTAGCAATGC
>LQNS02278161.1:6201316-6214971 GCA_001587735.2 Parhyale hawaiensis
CCAAATTAAAAATTGCCTGAGTAGTGTTCTTGCCTCGACGGAAACCGTATTGTGTTGGTATGAGAATAGCATTCGTTTCAATATAAGAAGATAACCTAGAATGAATAATAGTTTCAAAGATCTTATTAAATACACTCAGTGTAGAAATCAACAACATAACTCAAAAAGTTATATACAGACCCTTATAGGTATAATGTGTAGAAATTGTAATGATGAAAGATGCAAATGACCAAATTTTGGTGATGATTGGTTTGTCCCTTTGTGAGTTAACTGTTTGCCAAAAAATAATTCAAAAAATTATGCACCGATCTTCAAGAAAACCATTGAAATTGTTATTTGCTATTGTCAAAAGGTACAAATGATCCGATTTTGGTGATGATAGAGAGGAAGTCATCGTTTCAGAACTACTTTGAACTTCTGGTTGAAGTTTCTTAAGCCTTTGCTTGGCGGAGGAATGCATTCTCAGAGTGTTCTAGTTTGACTTCTTTGCATGCAAAGTAGTTTCTAGCATGAATGTGTAACTCATCATAGATTGGAGAAACAGTACAAATTATATTAATATCTGTATTCCTGTGTTGATCTTGCACGCTGCCTTGTCTCAAAGGAATTGCTTAGTAAAAAATATTTTCAACTTTCTCATCTTTGTATAATTACTTGAGGGACTTTTAGCACTGGTAGTGCGACCTTTCCTACTGGGGCATAGACTAGGCCACGGGGTTGGTTTAAGTTCGCCCATCCCATGTTGTGGGGACTACCACCCGGAAAACGCTGTGATTACCTCGCGATACGCTAGGCCTTTGGGACGTCTGTTTTAGTATTCACTTTGCTTCCTTCTGATTTCATCTCGTTTGATTTTACCTTCCTCTGTTCTTTCTCTTCTTTCTGGACTTGTTCCTATGAGCGTTGAACCTCTCTGGGAACCTGTGTGCATGGGTTCCACGTTTCTATTAACATATATATACGGTATATAGCTACTGTGTGTATACTATGTGGTCCTTGTTTCTCCCTCTACTAGATCGCCGTTTTAGTGGAAATGAAGGTTTGCACTATTCAATACAATAATGTGTGACGCTTGCTGTGGGTGTTATATTTCACTAATCTGTTCGCTGCCCGACAGCCGTTCAGTAGCGAGAGAAACAGAAATTACCTGCCTACCTTTCGTGTTGACAGGTTCCTGTTGGTGCCGGCGTTGCTCTGGCTAACAAATACTTGGGAAATGATGGTATTTGCATCGCTCTTTACGGTGACGGTGCAGCCAACCAAGGCCAAATATTCGAGGCCTACAACATGGCCAAGCTTTGGGACCTGCCCTGCGTGTTCGTGTGCGAGAATAACGGCTATGGCATGGGCACGAGTGTGGACCGAGCCTCAGCCAGCATTAATTATTACACGAGGGGCGACTACGTCCCTGGAATTTGGGTGAGTTTTATAAAAGTCAACACTTGCCGGTTGTGATTCTTGTAATTTCGGTCTGCTTGTATGAGCTGTGTGCCGGAAATGATCTGGTGAACCTGTCTCATAGGAGAGAGGTTGCTGGACTCTGTATGTTGTATAATGTTTACAACAATGAGACATTGGTTGTATTCATCTGTCCCAGCCCTCAAGGTCTCAAGGATGATCACACGTGCTGCTGTTGACACGCACTCTTTTTCACGTTCGAGACTGTTAGATGACGAACTCGTCAGTTCAGTCGGTGCTTCGTGCCCAGGTCTGTTGGGGGTTATAATTCATTGCCGGCATCGGCTTTTGGCCGCGTTGGCCTTCAGGCGTTTAAGTCAGCAGTTAATGGTTTTTAGTTGGATTTTCTTTAGCAGCGTTTCGGGCTTCCCGGTGTTGCAAGCTGCTTCATTTGGGTTGTACTACCTGTCCGTGGCGGCCCGGGCGTGAAGCTTTAATATAATAATTTTGTTACAAGTACTGTTGATACGAGAATTGAACTATTTGAAAAATGGGTCAATTTCCGTACCCTCCTGTGACAATGTGCCTGCTATTCTAGTGAGTTCTAGGGAAGGAGCACCTTAAGACGAGTCACTACAGTGTGTTAGATATACAAGCAATTGTTTGGTAACCGTGATATATTCTACCCCACCAGGTTCTTAACTAATCGGGACGTAGGTAGGTATGCCACCATGCTGTTCGCCCTTTGTGATAGCAATCGTTGTGCATCCATTGGAGCAACCAATTTTATAAAACTGTGTTTTACTTTTAGTTGTGAACGCTTCCGTTGTAGGTCGAAAAGGCTATGGCTACGCAGAGGACTGGCTATACTTTCATTTGGTTTGCAGTCAGTGCCGGCAATGTTTCTATATATTTTGACCCTTTTCTTCTCTAAGCGTTGAGCTATCGTTTTTATGTATCGTGCTTTGTGTTGTATGAAACGTGTATTTCAGTCTAGATTTAGCGTGAGCCAAACTGTATTCTCTGCTTTTTTGTAAATTGATTTACGGTTCAGGTCGGTATATGAAGTATAAAGTTTGCTTTTGCAGTCATCGCTTTGATTCGACCACATTATTATGCTGCGCAGGTGGACGGTATGGACGTGCTGAGCGTGAGGGAAGCCACTCGCTACTGCCAGGAATACTGCCCTAAGAATGGCCCCATTGTGTTGGAAATTGCCACCTATCGTTACTCTGGACACTCCATGTCTGATCCTGGAACTTCATACAGGTAACCTTTCTTTGCACCTATGCCCAGGTACCTACGGTGAGACTTCGATCGCCAATTTACTTCGTAGGTACCCCCAGTCACTGTGGGTTCTACCCTCCCATTCCTTGCAGATCCCACAAGTTGGGATTGTGAGTGATCCACTAGGCAATAGTGCTGTGAATTTGGAAATTCTGGCTAACTTGCGTTGATAATGGAATTACTCCATAGTAAATACCTGATGGGGCTTGTACCTCTACGGTAGTGATTCATATAGCTAACCGGTGAGAATACACCAGTGGAGCCACGGAGTAGGACGCCCTTGTGTTTTAAAAAAGTGCGAGTTGGGCGACGATCCGGAAGCCCTCGTTACCTTTGGATAAATCACTACTCGCTCTGCGTATCAATTGCACTTTAAGATGTTTGAGTTTGATTCCGTTCTTCAGTCACGGTTAGAATGGTTCGCAATTTGAATTCGTGAGTCGAGATTCCCTTCTACCTGTTTCTATTAGCATGTTAGTGGATTGCATAATATACTACCCCTTAGCTGCAAATTAATGTTGTAGCCATATTCGTAATTCCTGTTGATGCATGTATGCCCATACTTGTAATAGGTAGCTATGTCTCGTAATGCTTTTTTTCACGCATATACATGTTTCACAACACAACATAGTACATAATTATTAGCTTAAATTCTAAACTGCTGCTTATATTTATAGGTAACGCTATTGCGTTTGGATGCAGCATTTGCGATAAGCCATGGCATGTTTATTGTGGCATCTCTCTTCATAGGGGTGACTGGTGGTTCGTTTGGTGCTGAGCTGTAGAAAATTATTCCCTCACAATGTAACGTTAAATTGTGTGACGGTATTTCCGCTTAGCCTTCCGCATAATGTGGTAGTCAATATTCCATGCTCTATTGCAGGACCCGCGAAGAGATCCAGGAAGTGCGACAGACCCGTGACCCAATTATGCTGTGGCGAGAGAAGGCCGTCCAGGCCAACCTGGCGACTGCTGACGAGCTTAAGGCAAGTACCTCACCGTGTGGCGCCGACTGCGAGTGCAGGCTCTCGTCCGACTGCGTTGCATTGGTTATCGAGAAGTGGGGTTGTTACTTGAACCAGTCGTTTCATTTCTGGTACTGACTACAATGGACAGAATTTAGCTTGTATAAGCAGTCTTGTGCAATATGTAACGTCCCTTATATACCGTACNNNGCCGACTGCAAGTGCGGGCTCTCGTCCGACTGCGTTGCATTGGTTATCGAGAAGTGGGGTTGTTACTTGAACCAGTCGTTTCATTTCTGGTACTGACTACAATGGACAGAATTTAGCTTGTATAAGCAGTCTTGTGCAATATGTAACGCCCCTTACATACCTACTGTCTCAGTAAAATCGGATACTGGAAATGACTCCACTATCAAGGACATTGACGCTTGGTATGTGGCACGGTCACAGCTGTCGGTGAGACGTTCTCGTCAAGTCTTGCCAACGTGCAAGTATCCGTGACTGCCTTTGATTCAACTATAACTATGTTGCTAAATAGTGGCTGACCCACTTGTCATGTAACCTAGAAAATTTTGGATAATTAACAGACCTACGTAACAATTGTTACCACACAGAAGTAGATACTGCTTTATGCCACTGCAGAGTTAACACCCATGAGAATATCCTCTGTAGTCCCAGAGCGTGGTGCACCTGTGTCATCAGTTATATGAAGTTTTACACACTTCTGCGCGAGCGATCCTGAGATGCCAGTTAACACTAGTATGCCGCTGCTAATATTACCTAGCTACTGCTGGCATGTCCAATCCACTACATGTACTAGTTTTGTTTCACTGAGTGGCTGCAAAGCCTGCATTGTCAATGAATTAGGACTTCTACTCGCAATTTCGATCCGTCTTACCGACCGCGTTGATGGCGTTAATTTTGTTGCAGCCATGCGTAGGTTGCTGGGCCTTCGGGACGTCTGTCTTTCCTACCCGCTTTGCTTCCTTCTATTTTCATTCTCCTACTAATGATGCTTTGTTCTGAACTTCCTCTTTTTTCCCGACTTGCTGTTCCCTTGTGCGTTGATCCTGTGTGGAGACAGTTTCGTGCGTGGGTTCCACGTGTCTTTCGACATACCATACGTCTCTTCTTTCATGCTCTGTGAGATTGCCTTGCTTGTGGATGGAGGATTTTACTACTCAAGATTATAATAGTCATGCGACCGCTGTCATGTTCTGGCTTCTTAAGTTTTAATTCAAGTAATGATGCTTGCGAGGCAAATTTGACGAACTGGTTTCTTTTGTGTCCTGTTGGTGCCTGCTTCGTTTATAAGTGCAGTCGTTTCTGACGGGCACAGTCGATAATGTAGAACGTGTTGGTGCTTATTTTTAATTTGTCTCCGTGCGTCATGTTCTCGTGTCAAGTGCCCGAGGTCATAGGACGCCAGTTAAAAATGGTATCGAACCCCTTTGTTGTTGTTGTTGTTGTTGTTGTTGTAGTAGAAGTAATCGTTGTACTTGTAGCGGAAATAGCAGGAAATCTCAAGATAATAGTAATAATAATTAGTCGTTGTAGTTTATAGGATCCGACTACTATCAACAGGGATCGACGAGCGGGTGTTCCACTGTAGTACTCGTGGATTCAGACTCCTAGCGCCTTACAATTGTGACTCCTAATAAATTTCAACTGTCAATATGAACAAGTTGCTGCCAGTTCTTTTCCTAATCCGACTCTTGAGAACATAAAGTTCTTGGCTCCGACTCTATGCGCCGAAGCCTGTAACTTTATAGCCCTTGTAACGTCATCTGTTCCTATGCCATATGTAGTTCTTTTTATTGTTCGCCGCCTATATTCCTGAGTTGCGGAGCCGGATTAAGTCCGACTCCAATTCTTGGCTCTTGCCTGCTTCTTACTCCAATTCATTGGACCCTAATATTGACCTGTTCCAACTAAACTTATTATTATTTTTTAACAAGATGTGCCAATTACCACTGACTCCTGATACAGCTACTTCCCGACTCAGACACCTGACTTCCAAGAATGTCCGACTCCAATTGTGAACCCTGCCAAATGCTGTGTCCTACATCATTATCTTGCAAAGTAGTTGATGTCGTCGGTTCATTTCGAACCTACGGTTAATCGTGCGCTTTCTCATTCCAGAAAATCGACGGTGAGGTGAGAAAGGAAGTAGACGAAGCCGTGAAGGTGAGCAAGAGCGACAAGGAAATTCCCCTGCAGGAGTTGGCCGCCGATGTTTACTACGAGCCTCTGGAGACGGAAATCCGCGGCACCGTTCCTTTCCGTCCGTACAAGCATCAGCGGATCGCCCAGCCCTTCAATGCTCACTAGCTTGTGATTTGCTGATGCATTGTAGTTCATGCAAATATCTGATGTAAATTGTAGGGTATTGGTAACCGTTATGCCGCTTTCACTTTTAATTTTTATCTCTGAAGCAGAGTTAAATCTATAATGATTCACCTTTAACCATTGGTGGCTGAAGGGAAATTCCATGTTGGTATCATTTAATGCATGTTATTTCATAATAAAAAGTCAAGAGCTGCGTTTCATTTTCAGCTCTGGGTATAATAATGAAACTTTAGACTCTTACGAATCCTACTGAAGTCTTCAGGGCGGCCTAGTGTACAGTACTATAATTAATAGTCGTGAAATAATTTAGCTGAACGTACCGCAATTTTATCTTCGCAATTTACAGCATTTGCTTCTGTCACTGGATAGTGCCCCACGTTCTTTCCGAAAGAACAGGTATGTAATTTCGTCAAACGTTTTGTTTATAATATGAAAAATTATGTTTTTGTTTCTTTCAGCTGTACATATACTTTACGTTGACTATGTTTATACGGCAATGAAATAAGTTTTAATGTTGAACTGTTCCGTGCCTGTAGTGTGTGACCGTGTGATGAACGTTTTTTGTTTCTGACTGGAGTCCTTCCTTTCGTTGATAGGAGCGTCTTAGCCGCGTTCCGACTCTCATGCCGATTTCACACATTGCAGTCGCACCCTCAACTTATGAGCGGACATTCAGCTCGCGCATCGTCGTTGACGTGAAGTACTTTCCAGTTGTATCTGTGCTGCAGACTTTCACCAGCTCAGGACGACGTGCGAGCTGAACGTTCGGTCATAAGTTGAGCGTGCGACGGCGTCGTGTGGCCCCTAACCAAATTGTTGGTTTCTGTTGTACCACGCAAAGCCCTTTACTATTATCAAGCACGAAGCAACTAATTTGTATGTGCTATAATACCTTTTCTTTTGCGACCTTTTTAAGACAATTGTAAAAAAAAAACTTATCTATTTAGCAACTTGGCACTGAATCAGTGCACGTAAAATCTCTTCGAAGATGGAAAAACTTCAAAGTTTATGCAAGTTCACTGTAACTTTTATGTTTAAAAGGCGGGTTTATATTTATAACAGAGTCCTCTACGTAAAGAAAATCCTAGCGTACGTTTTTTGTTGATCATTTGATTGTTTTTCTAACTTTAGGAAATTAAAGCTTGCAATACATTTTGTTATTCACGCAAACCGGCGTGTTGTGTTCCCATTTGTATGTTCCGTATTGTTTCACAAACGCGCGCTTCTGAAGTGCTTTAAGACGCAACCCATTTGTGCTGAAGTTATTGTGCAGCATGCATGATCTGCACTTCACTCTTCGCAAATGGGTTAACGGTGTTCTGTTTTGGTGCTTAATCTGCCTAGTAATTAGCTAGTTTGTTCTTTTTGATTATCTGTCGACTGGTAATAATTAGTCTTCAATTTCTTGCCCTGATATACTTATTTTTGGCTCCTTGCTGTAAATCGATTTTACATTGTACATCTGGTGTTTCTCTTAGTTTTGAAGTATTTTCTAGCCAAAGCATTTATTATCAACTATTTACAGATACCAACTTTACTGTACCGTGTTGTTTTTCATCAGTTGCTGGTGCTTATGATTTTTTTCATTTTGTTGTAGCTATTGATTTTTTTATCGTGCTTCTTATGTTTTTGTGCGCCGAATCGATTTATGTGAAAGTATTATTTATCAAAATGTTTGTGCAGATAAAGATTTATTATTATAAAATGGTTCTTTTCTTTCTCATATCTTAATAAGAATGTTATTGATTTTGTAACTGATCTATGAATAGGGATGGAAAATTTTTATTACCCTAAGACGAATTTATATCTTTCTACGTATTGTGGATTTAAAATGCAAACCAAAGGCGGCCTTTATTAAAACAGGCTTAGTATTGGTAAAACGGAGTATAAGACAAGTACATACCTAGCTATCTCGAAGTACTTCAAAAACAGA
The DNA here is from genome assembly GCA_001587735.2 of Parhyale hawaiensis. Taxonomy (NCBI): domain Eukaryota; kingdom Metazoa; phylum Arthropoda; class Malacostraca; order Amphipoda; family Hyalidae; genus Parhyale; species Parhyale hawaiensis. The sequence goes on from LQNS02278161.1 coordinate 6,209,249, forward strand.
ATAACTCAAAATGAGAAATCCTAACTCATTACAGCTTCTATCAAGTATTGGTAATTGGATTCGATGAATATTGCATATCAGGCGTACATAAAGGAAATTTTATAAAAACTAATATTTTTTCACAAATAAACTGCATGGAGGCTCAAACTTCCTAACTATAACAAATAATGTGCGCATCGTGAAGATCCAGGTGTAACCGTATAGTATGTGCTTTTCTTGAGATTCGTGTTTAGGTGGACCTATAACTTGAAAAGCCTAATTTAAAAATATGTCATGTAGTCGGCTGGTGTGAGATGCATTATGAGATACCTTCAGCGCGATAAGGGCGTCGCCCCTGAAACGTTTGCAAACATTTTCTATTACAACCACTTATAAGTTATGTTAGGTAGCTGTTGGAACAGAATGCAATACAATCGCCATGCGTTTGGGTCGGGGGCCCAAGACGTGTGAACTGTATTGCTCTCGGTTTCCCTGCCGCAATATGTTTGGGCATCACGCACCCAAGGGTCCCGAGTGCTTTGTCCGCAGGTTATGTAGCATCTGGCCGCAGTTCCTGCCGAGAAGGTTAGTTTTGTACAGTTAGGTAGGTTCTCTATGTTTCTTTTCTGTCCCGCGATGTGGGCTGCCGATCAAGGTGACTGACTTTTTCTGCGGGGCTCTGACCTTCGCCCGTCCGGTGGGCCACAGAAGGGACCGACGCAAGGGCGCTTCTGTCTTCTTCTCATTTCGTCCTTCGTTTCTTGCCACCTAAGCACAACGTTGTGGTCCCGGCTGTAAGCCGAGTAAATCATCTTAGATCGCTATTGATTGTCTTAGTTTCAGAAATAGCGGGACAATACCATTGTAATAATAATAATAATTGCTCTCGGCGCTAGTACAACTGCAATGACTGCATACTGTAAGGTATTCCACAACTGATGAAGTAGGCAAAGCTAGATTACAATTTGAAGTTCCAAAAGAAAGCAGCAAATTTGCATAAGCTTCCCCTCTCCCTCGGGAGCCATAGAGTAAATATAGGCCACACGCCCATCCTGTGAAATGGATTTGCTTTCCCAAGAAATTTCTAGGGTATCTAAGCCTTACCGGTACCTGGCCTTAAGGTTTGCATTCGTCTGTGCTCGTGCCCACGTTTCTTCTTGACAATTCTATCCGCCCAGTGGTAACTTGTTTTGTCCGTTCTACCCCTTCTTTCCAAACTAGGTATGCGAGTTGGTCCAGTACTTCAATTTGGCACTACCATTGCCGTTTAGGTCCCACGTTTCTGTAGACATACTGTACAACCTACTGTAGTGGAAGTAGGAGTAAAATTTATAATGTAGTACGTGATTGAAATACTAAGTTCGTGTTTTAGACTGAAACAAGAGTTTTAATGATAGAGTTAGCAAGCAAGTGACTGGAGAAAGTGTGCCCTTGCGTGACCAAGGAAACTCATGTCTGACGTCATCACCAGTCACTCGTTAGCAGGCTCCTCACCTAGGCAAGGTTGACCGCTGTTGTGTGCTGCGATGTCACGCCTAGCTTTACTTTGGCCACGTGAGTGCTTACTCGGTTTTCGGTATCTGTTTGAGTATTGCAAAAATTCGCTCCAGTGAGGAAGAGAATCGAACTAACAGCCACCACATCCAATGATCCAATCGCAAAGATAATAGAAAATTTTGCAACAGACAGAGCAGCCTGCAGTCAATACGCAGCTGCCTACAGCGTGAAAAGGCTGGTTCAAACGATTATCAAATTATTGTTGTTAAGACCACGCTGAGGCATCAAAGACAGGAATAACCCAAATGTAGTACAAAGTCACTTCAAGGCGCTGCTAAACAGTGTGCCACTGAAGCGTTAGTAAGGCGCTGCTAAGAAAAATCTACTGACTGATTCCGGCAACGAATTTCATACCAGTTCCAATCCGGGAATAAAACTTCGATTGAACTGATTAATTTGACACGGACACCTAACAGTTTCTAAAGTACAAGGATGGACTGCGAACCCAGCTCGCGCGTTTCGTCCAAAGATACTAGGAGCAGAGGAAGAGGAATGTAACCAGTGGCCTTAGTTATTGATTAACGTCTACCGTTACCTTATAGAACATGCAGACACAAGCAACCCTCCGTCTGTGGGGGAATTCCGTCAAATCATTCGGTGCCTGGGTCCACAACTGACTGGCAGAGCCCACAAGTCGGTCAAGCAGACGAAGATACACGTTTTCATAGGCAGCTGAACAACAAATGTAGTAAAACAGTATGAAGCATCTCTGAACTATTCGACGTCACTAGATACAGTGTGAACTCTGAATTCACGCAGAATCAATTTAAATGTGAACCTCAAGCGCGAACTTCTCATCAACAAGGACTTAAAGTATCTCAAGAAAGCTTGACCCCTTCAGAATAGTACTACCTATCTCAAGTGGGGAATGCGGAGGTAACCGAGTACGAGACGAACGGACAGCCATAGACCTAGCATCATCTGGATCAGCTTCATACTTGTTCCTCTGCGATATGACGGTAACGGTGCTGCGTAGCGTGTTTTAAGAATGTTTAACTCTACTAATAAAGTACTTTTAATCTTTTTTCACAAACATAGTACATATATTATTTTACGATCTTGAAGCTAAAACCAAGGAAGGCTCAGGGAAAGTGGTTAGGAGTCCTATGGGTTGACCTGTTTCTTACCGCTTTTGAGTGACCAACGGCCGACTATACAACCGTACTTCGGTCCCTAGTTCCGTAATTCTGCAGAATGTGTTTGAAAATAAGTCACGCTATAAATACGTTGGTTTATTTAAAGTCACTCCCCACAGTTATCAACAAAATTGAGCTAGGCTACCTCGTAGCTGAAACTAATCTAGTGAAATATATTACGTAAGAGCGTTCAGAGCTATATTGATTTTTTTTTTTATAAATCGAATAAAGTTAACTCGTACTATTTTAGGGTAGAATATCACATAATAAGGCAAGAATCGGTCGCATGACCTTCAATTTGTGCGTTCGTCGCTGCGATTGTGTTCCGTGCCGGAGTTGAGCAGATTGCCGGGTTGCAGTAAGGTTGTTGGGAGGTGCCATTGCCAGCTATTCGACTCTGTACCTCAATTCAATAAGGTAAGCGTCTCTAATTGAAGCATTTTGAACTGCATGCTATTGTTGTACAGGTGCATTATATGTATTTAATTTATAATTATCTGATTAATAGGAGGAATGACCTTGGGTTATCGAAACTGACCTTGAATTTTTTAAAATCGATATTACATAGCCGACTACTGTATTGCAAAGTATTTTCTTTCGAAATTGTGTAGAACTATGACAGCACTTTAAAAAGCGTCAGTTGTTCTACTCTCATAGCGAAGATTTTGTTAAAATAAAAGTGAACTGCTGGCTGCTGTGGTTGCAATGAACGTCATGATTGTGCATGATCAGTCACCTATCATGCAATCAGGTCGTGATCGTCTCGAAGACTCGAACTGTGAATGTAGGGCCTAATTAGTCTAAATTGTTTCAAAGGTAAATGCATTCATGCAGCTATTATGTTTGCTTAGACGTTTGCTAGCCAACTGTGTAAGCTACAATATTTTTGTGAGATTGATTTTTTGTAATAGGCCAAAGTTAAACAATTACTTTTGATATTTATAGGCTAACTAGAACTTAGGCTACTTCATGGCCAGACTGCAGAGGGTGTGTCAAATGCATTGCCAATGTTGTAGCTTTTCTGCTAATGTCACCACATTTAGTGTCATAAATAGCTTGATATTGGGCAACCTTTGTCAGAAATGTTGAGAAAAGATAGAGCAAAATGCAAATCCATCGGCAAGATTAGTGAAATTTTATTATGGGTTCAAAATAGAATTTTGATATTTTATGGTGTTGTAATGGGTAAAAGGATCCATTTAAACACATTTTACAAGAATTCCATTTTATGGAATTTTTTTACTTTGAGGGAGCCATTCTATTTTCTTTGTTTATGGTCCAGTTATGAAACTTGCAGTAAAGCTATACATAGAATTGAATTTGAAGAACATTTTATTCCTGCAATTTTTTTTATTTTTGCAATAGTTTTTGATAACCTTTCCTCACCTAACCTACTCTAACCTACCCCACCGGGCCCACCCTAACATAACCTTATGTACACCGACAAAACTGAAATTCTAGAAAAATTGGATAAGATGTTCCTCAAATTCAATTTTACGTCTAATGTGTGAGTTTGATAACAATCGAACTTTAAATAACGTAAATAAAATATTTGTACTGCAAAATATACCAATAAGAACACGACACCACAACAATTAAAAGCTACACGTCCGCACTCTACAGCGGTCACTGGCAAATTACAAACCACTTGATAGGGAAGTTCAGATTTCCCCAAAAGTCAAAATAATGTCTGAAATATTTATAAAAAATACAGTGGAACTCCGGTTTCCCGGACTTCTCGTTTTTCCGGACTTTTTTCACTTTTCCGGACTTTTTTCACTTTTCCGGGGTATTCCCGGAACGTTCCGGGAAACTGAAACCAAGCCGGAATACCGGAAAACTTCGGCATTTTCTGGAAAAGTCCGGCAGAAGTTCCGGACCTTCAGAAGAATTCCCGAAAGTGATGCTGCTCAGATACTAAAATTTGTCGATTGCGCAGCGTCTCTTCCGATAATCGGAAGGCAACCACCGCCATTTTCGTTCAGTATGCGTCTGCACACAGTTTCCTTTTCGTTCATTAACGTGCGGCAAACGGGGGTTTTTCTGGCATAAAATATCGCGGAAATAGTTTCAATTTGTCGGACATACGTCCGGAACGTCCGGAAAAACGGGGTTTTTCCGGGAATTGAAATTTTCTCGTTTTCCCGGAAATTTCAGTTTCCCGGAACGGCCTCCCCCCGTGCTGTCCGGGAAAACGGGGTTCCACTGTATAAATAAAAGCTTCACGCTATAAATAAACACTTTATGCTCATTTCAATATATACGGTAGTACATAATTATTAATTGTGTAATTGTCAAGTACGTAGTTGAAAATTCTGAAGTTGTTCTAAAAATCCCTGAAACTCATCTGAAATTTAGAAGAACTGATGCATGTTCTCCAATAGTTGCAGCCATACATGCTCCTTATTGGTTGACACCTACACGTCACACTCAAGCTTCTTGTTGGTCAACCAATGCGTCACGCAAGCTTCTTATTGTTGGAACTTATTAGTTGAAAAGAGTGCTGGTCTCCACTCGCGTCAAGCAGGCTTGTTATTGGTAGGAATGAAGAAAGTATAATATCAACATTACTTTAAAACTATTGCAAAAATATAAAAATTTGCAAGAATAAAAAGTTCTTAATGTTCAATTCTATGTATACAGTGGAACCCCGTTTTCCTGGACATCTCTTTTCCCCTGTATCTTGACTTTTCTGGACTGTTGTGCAAATTGAAAACTAGCCGGAATACCAGAAACGTTGGTATTTCCGGGAAAACTTGAAATTTGCTTAACAGTCCAGAAAAGTCTAGATACATACAGGGAAAAAGAGATGTCAAGGAAAACGGGGTTCCACTGTACTGTGCAAGCTTCAAAACAATTGGTCCATGAATAAAGAAAATAGATTGGCCCCCTCAAAGTAAAAAATTACCCATTTTGTTTGCAAATGCTTAGTTTTAGAGATTTTGCAGTGGCTTGCTCCGCAGAGTACCTCTGTCGGTAGCACTTAGACTCGCATAGCCGAGGCTTCTCCATGACAGGAGGACAGGTCAGAGTCGTCACACTCATTAAGAC
>LQNS02278161.1:6233442-6246639 GCA_001587735.2 Parhyale hawaiensis
CATGGAGAAGCCTCGGCTATGCGAGTCTAAGTGCTACCGACAGAGGTACTCTGCTACGCTTCACCACTGCAAAAGTGTTCATTGGAACATTCAATCTATTTTGACTTTCAAATTCCCATCGTCTCCCTATAGGAGAAAATACTCTGCGATTCCACAGTCTACGTGAACCTAAACCGACCTTACCTAGGTTATGCTACATTAAGCTAGGCTAAGTTACAGTAGGTTAGGTTGGTTTATAGTCCTGTGGAATCACTGGTTTTCTCCCATAGGAAAACAATGGGAACTTCAGTTTCGAATAACTTGAAAACTAAGCATTTGGAATCAAAATGGTATTAGTGTAAACTGTGTTTAAATAGGGTTCTTTTACTTATTCATCTAGCATCTTGAAATTTCTAAATTCCCTTTTGGATGTAAAGTAAAAATTGACTGCTGGGTCTCCAGGTCACATACAGGGAAAAAACATCACCATAGATATTTGAATTTCTGCCATACTCTGCACTATGGCTACATCGTGCCAAAACACAAGTATGGGGGAGAATTTCAATGGAGGAGCATGTCTAGTACCTGTCCACCATGCTAGTAGCCATCCACTTAGCACTAAATAACTCCCCGTATGAAAATTAACTGTGCTGAAAAGCTGTACATAAGCTTAAATTGTAGGCTCAGTAGTGCTGCATCATCTCTGAAAGTTATAAATGAAAAAATAAAACTAGAGAAAATGGTGGTGGTTTCTACTTTTTACAATATTTCACTAAAAACCTGAAAAAAATAGAAAAACTCCACCATTTTTTCTTGTTTTATTATTTTTGCCTCTCATATTTTGGGATGGTGCAGCACTAATTTGCCTACTGTTTAAGCCAATGTATGGCTTTCTAGCACTGCTAGTTTTCATACAAGAAGTTTTTTAGTGCCGAATGTATAGATAGCTACTAGACATGTTACCCTGTAGAGTAAAAGCACTCATCAGCACTTTAACAAGATCTTAGCATGTCTGTCTCTCAGGGTGTCTAGCAGTCAGTAGAACAGGGAAAACTCAGAAATAAAGGACCAGGAATTAAAATACTCATGGAATTTCTGCAGGGCAGTGGATGGTATTAATTTTGTAGGGTTATTTTTATGAATGCTGCATTCCCTCGGAGCCCGGCCATATGAGCATTGTTCTGTAGTGATGGGGAAAGGTGGATGGCTGTCTAACTATTTTGTAGCAATTCTTAATGTTGTGACATCCAACTAACTATAATATTTGTCTGAGGGGCCACCTTGTCTCAAATTGAAGACTATTCTGTCAACTTTGAAATGGACCTTACACCATTTTTCTGCTGTTGAAACTTTTGCCGCAATGACTACAGAACTGACTACTTTGCCACGTGACAAAATTACTCTGTGGGGTGACGACATAGCCCAACCATACGGTATTAACTTTGGGTCATGCTGTTACTCTTACTCAGGGGGTTGTGGAGTTGGATGGATAGAGTTGGACTCATACTCCTGGTTCTAGCCACTTTTCCAACTCTTGGACCCTGAAATTTACCAGTGCCACAACTCTACTCTTACTGATAGTGCATCTCTTCCTCTTCTTTTCTAAGTTGATGTTTCTGTGCGCATCAAGAGCAACATTTTAATGGTATTTCTACCAATTTTCAGCTAAAGAGACAGAAAACTTGATATTCGTCCAGATTGTCAAAGTTAGCATGGTGTTTTCAGTAGCCACCCAAAACGTTATTTTAGGATTTCATCAAACTCCCGCAAACCTTGATGCCACAAATGCAAGACTGAATGAAGTTTCATTGGGTTTGTTGCATCTTATTGGAAAAAAGTAGTTTTTGCTTTTTCATCCGTTTTGTGATATCTTGTCCGCCATATTCATTTTTCGTAGTGCAAAACGCCATGCGCGATTTTTTTTACGGGGGTGGAGTTGCGCGCTATCGGTGGGTGGAGTTGCGCATTGTTTTTAACATATATATTCCTGTATACAACACTTGAAAACCGCAGCAACCTCTGTAACCGCAACTGTGACTGTTGTAGCTGCAATTGCAACCATTGTAACTGCAATAGCCGCAATTGTGACTACTGTAACTGCAACTGAAACCACTGTAACTGCAAGTGAAACCACTGTTACTGCAAGTGAAACCACTGTAACTGTGAGTGAAACCACTGTAACTGTGAGTGTAACCACTGTAACTGCAAGTGAAACCACTGTAACTGCAAGTGAAACCACTGTAACTGCAAGTGAAACCACTGTAACTGCAAGTGAAACCACGGTAACTGCAAGTGAAACCACTGTAACTGCAAGTGAAACCACTGCAACTGCAAGTGAAACCACTGTAACTGTGAGTGAAACCACTGTAACTGTGAGTGAAACCACTGTAACTGTGAGTGAAACCACTGTAACTGTGAGTGAAACCACTGTAACTGTGAGTGAAACCACTGTAACTGCAAGTGAAACCACTGTAACTGCAAGTGAAACCACTGTAACTGCAAGTGAAACCACGGTAACTGCAAGTGAAACCACGGTAACTGCAAGTGAAACCACGGTAACTGCAAGTGAAACCACGGTAACTGCAAGTGAAACCACTGCAACTGCAAGTGAAACCACTGCAACTGCAAGTGAAACCACTGTAACTGCAAGTGAAACCACTGTAACTGCAAGTGAAACCACTGTAACTGCAAGTGAAACCACTGTAACTGCAAGTGAAACCACTGTAACTGCAAGTGAAACCACTGCAACTGCAAGTGAAACCACTGCAACTGCAAGTGAAACCACTGCAACTGCAAGTGAAACCACTGCAACTGCAAGTGAAACCACTGCAACTGCAACCATTGTAACCACTGCAACTGCAACCATTGTAACCACTGCAACTGCAACCATTGTAACCACTGCAACTGCAACCATTGTAACCACTGCAACTGCAACCATTGTAACCACTGCAACCATTGTAACCACTGTAACCACTGCAACCATTGTAACCACTGTAACCACTGCAACCATTGTAACCACTGTAACCACTGCAACCATTGTAACCACTGTAACCACTGCAACCATTGTAACCACTGCAACCACTGCAACCATTGTAACCACTGCAACTGCTACCATTGTAACCACTGCAACTGCTACCATTGTAACCACTGCAACTGCTACCATTGTAACCACTGCAACTGCTACCATTGTAACCACAACTGCAACCACTGTAATTGCAATTGCTGTATCCATAAAAGCTGCAACCACGGCTACTGTAACCTCCACTCTATCTGCAACTGCTGTAACCACGACAGCTACCACCACGACCGCTGCAACCGCGACAGCTGCAAAGGCAACCGCAACTGCTACCCTTGTAAGTTGTAACCGCAACTACAACTGCTGTAACCGCGACCGGGGCAATCACAACTGCAACCACGACCGCAACTGCGACCACTGGAATGGCGACCGCGGCAACCACAACCTCTGCTGCTACTTTTGTTCCTTCCCTCCCTCTCTCCACTGTACAGTGGAACCCCGTTGTCCCGGACGTCTCTTTTTCCCTGAATCTTGACTTTTCTGGACTGTAGAGCAAATTGAAACCTAGCCAGAATACCAGAAAACTTTGGTATTTCTGGGAAAACTTTGAAATTTGCGTAACAGTCCAGAAAAGTCAAGATACAGTGAAAAAAAAAACGTCTTGGAAAACGAGGTTCCACTCTATTTTCCTACTATTTTGTCCCTTTTTTGGGTGTGCCTTTTGCGCAAAATCAACGCGATTTACGACGTTAACCGTTGCACGCACTTTTTGCTAATAACTTTTTATCAAAGTTACGAAGTTGAAACTTGCGGGGTATGTAGTACACCATCAGGCCTTTATGCATGCACAAGACGAGGTTTCTATGTTAATTAGTTTTTGCGCTATATCAAAGTTGGTGGGAAATGCGCACCTCCACCCGCCAATACCATAGTACCTAGCGCACTGAGCCAACTTATACGAGTGCAGTAAAACCCCTCTAATTTGCACAGCACGGGGGGGGGGGGGGGGGGGGGGGGGTTGCCGTGGTGATGGAAAGTCAACTAATCATACNCCACTGTAACTGCAAGTGAAACCACTGTAACTGCAAGTGAAACCACTGTAACTGCAAGTGAAACCACTGTAACTGCAAGTGAAACCACTGTAACTGCAAGTGAAACCACTGTAACTGCAAGTGAGACCACTGTAACTGCAACTGCAACCATTGTAACCACTGCAAGTGCAACCATTGTAACCACTGCAAGTGCAACCATTGTAACCACTGCAAGTGCAACCATTGTAACCACTGCAAGTGCAACCATTGTAACCACTGCAAGTGCAACCATTGTAACCATTGCAACTGCAACCATTGTAACCACTGCAACCATTGTAACCACAACTGCAATTGCTGTATCCATAAAAGCTGCAACCACAGCTACTGTAACCTCCACTCTATCTGCAACTGCTGTAACCACGACAGCTACCACCACGACCGCTGCAACCGCGACAGCTGCAAAGGCAACCGCAACTGCTACCCTTTAAGTTGTAACCGCAACTACAACTGCTGTAACCGCGACCGGGGCAGTCACAACTGTGACCACAACCGCAACTGCGACCACTGGAATGGCGACCGTGGCAACCACAACCTCTGCTGCTACTTTTGTTCCTTCCCTCCCTCTCTCCACTGTACAGTGGAACCCCGTTTTCCCGGACGTCTCTTTTTCCCTGAATCTTTACTTTTCTGGACTGTGGAGCAAATTGAAACCTAGCCGGAATACCAGAAAACTTTGGTATTTCCGGGAAAACTTTGAAATTTGCTTAACAGTCCAGAAAAGTAGAGATTCAGTGAAAAAAATGTCGGGGAAAACGTGGTTCCACTCTATTTTCCTACTATTGTGTCCATTTTTCGGGTGTGCAACTTCACCCGCCTTTTGCGCAAATTTGACCCGATTTACGATGATAACCGTTGCACGCACACTTTTTGCTAATAACTTTTTTTTATCCAAGTTACGAAGTTGGAACTTGCGGGATATGTAGTTCACCATCAGGCCTTTATGCATACACAAGACGAGGTTTCTATGTTTATTAGTTTTTGCGCTATATCAAAGTTGGTGGGAAATGCGCACCTCCACCAGCCAATACCATAGTACCTAGCGCACTGAGCCAACTTATACTAGTGCAGCAAAACCCCTCGAATTTGCACAGCATGGGGGGAAGGAGGTGAGGGATTACCGGGGTACTTGCTAATCCAAAAATAGCCTCTGTATTCCGCACTAATACGGATTATAGATTGTTCGTACCTCCTGCGCAGCACCTCGCGCAGATTTTTTGCCCACCACCCCCTTAATCCGAAAAATATGTGCTTTGTATGGATTACAGAGGTATTTTTACGAACTTCGTACTTTACCCTATTAATCCGAAAAATACTTATTTGTTTGGTTTGGACTTCGAACTAGACTATAGTCAGATGTTTGGATTAGGGAGGGGTTCGGATTATTGAGGTGCGGATTAAAGGGGTTTTACTGCATCTGATATATGGCAGAGGAGAGCTGATATCAAGATAGGATTTTCCTAGTGGAGCCTCCTGACCGACTAACATCACTGTGCGGATTGCCTTGTGGTGGAAACGGTGGTTAACTAATCATATAGCTAATTATAATCCTATGCACATTGCCTTTCAGGAGGCATAGGGTGGACCATAGGGCTAGGTTAGTTTAGATAACTACACCCATCCTATATGTATCTAAAGGGGAGCAATGCCTCCTAGAGGACCCTGTAGGTCACCTTAGCTAGGCCTTTAGGATGTCTGTCTTTCATACTCATATGTTTCCTTCCAGTTTCATACTCCTACTGATCATACTTTCATCTGTTCTTCTTCTTCTTTTCCATCTTGCTGTTTCCATGAGCATTGATCCTGTGTGGGAACACTTTGCATGGTTTCTACATTTCTATTGACATACTATTTGTCCCTTCTTTCTTCCTGTGTGAGATCACCTTAGTTGTAGAAATGAAAGCTTAAACTTCTCAATAATAATAATTGTATATGCATTGATCCTTTGTATGGGCTGCACTCTTTCTCAACATATTTCCAGGTATATCCCTTCTCTCTTCCTCTTTTTGGATAATGGTGCCTGCTGTGGATATGAAGGCTTAAACTAGGAATAAAATAATAAGAAATGCCTAGTTACTGGTCTCTAATTTGTTAGCCTTTCTCCAGTTGAAAACTGTATCCATACAGTATAATGCTCATAGTATGTGTTATTTAAATTGATGTTTTTTACAGCCTGTAGCCTAATGACACTGAAGTGTCTCATATTATATACAAACAACTGGCTGTTTCAGTTTCTTTGAACTGGTAGCTCTTCTGGCTAAGTGCCAGTGGCTACGACTGATGTCTGCTGTGAAGGCACATGCAGCCCCACCATCAGTTCTCTCTGTGACCTCAGAGTGTGTGTACTTCTGGCTAGTGGCTACAGTATTGTTAATTAGTCTACATCTCTCATTCCAGGTGTTGCTTAACATGTTAACTACTGCATGATCCACTGATGGGACATGTCACAATGTTAAAACTGTGACAAAATGAAAGAGTAGCAGTTGAAGTGTTGAAATTTTCATAGTGTTGCTCAATAGTTGGTAGAATGTTGAAAGTATTGGACGGCCACTTTATCTTTGTTCAGTTAACATATGCTACTCAGTGGCACAAGAAGTTAGCTAAACGTTAAACTCACTGTGTACTTTAACTTTATCAATGATCTACAGATTTTGTGGTTTTTCTTATTGGATTAAAAACAGTTGCAAAGTCATTTGTGGTGCATCAAAGCTCCTGTTTAAGCAGCAATCATTAGCACATCATAGTCATTTGTGCAGTGTAAGCAATCAGCTGTGGAACATAAACTAGTTATATAGTGAACTAATCTACTTTAATCATTCATAGATAGGTATATGCCATAAGGTTGAGCTATTTCATCGCCCCGGGGTTATTTCGACGCGTTGCAAAGTTTTCAGTTTTTTAGTCATTGCAACAAAAGTTTTAACAGAAAAATGGTACAAGATCCATTTCAAAAGTGATAGAATTGTCTTTAATTTGAGATGAAAACAAGTCCCTCAGACAAATATCAAAGAGTCAGTTGGACTTTGAAGTTGAATATACAAAAACCCTGTCTGAGAAATTTTCAATAAGTCTGAGGGGCTTGTTTTTTGTCTCAAATTCAAGACAATTCTGTTACCTTTGAAATAGACCTTACACCATTTTTCTGCTGTTAAAACTTTTGCCGCAATGACTAAAAAACTGGAAACTTTGCCATGTGGCGAAGTAACCCCTGGGGTGACGAAGTAGCCCAACCTCACGGTAGTCTTAGAGCATATGATCGCAGATAAGGTGTTGTTCGTGAGATGTACGTCATCTTCTGAAGCCAGTAGTTATTCAAAGCTTTCACTGCTTATGTTGTTCAGATAGGCTTACTTTGTTACTGTTTGATATTTTTACTCTTCTAATCACTTGTGTAACAGGAGATAGCTCTACAATATAGCTACTGATGTATGGTATGTTGTTTATATTTCAGATGGCTGCTAATATAGAACCAATGCAGCTGCAGGCTGCCAAAGCCTTCACCAATGTGGACCAGAAGTCAGCTCTGGACATTGACTCAGAGCCCTTCTCTCAGAGACTGTCTGGCATTATCTGCACAATCGGTGAGTCCAGCTGTTTGCAGTTAACTACTTTAGGTTTCAATCCTTTTCAGCAAGTCCCAGTGATTGTATCAGCAGCTGAAGTGCTTTTTTTTTCTTCCAGGAGTCCTAGAAAGGGCCCTTGGGTTTAGGTTTGCCCATGCTATGTTCTGGGAGGTAGTGCCCCCAGGCAGTTGCATAGGCCTAGGTTGCTATAGCTGTGGCTAATCTGTTGGGATGTCTTTTTATGTCCACATTTCTTCCATTTTCATTCTCCTACCCATGATGCTTTATTCTGTTCGTCCTCTTTTTTTTCTGATTTGGTGCTCTCACATGCATTGCTTTGTGTATGGGTTCCACAATTCCCTGGGCATTTTTTATATTTCTTGTTTCATCCTCTTTGGATGACAGTGTTCTTATGGCTAGGGAGGCTTCATGCTAGGGATATTTATAATAACTATGTTTCTTCCACTTTTTTCCAGACTTTCTGTTCCTATGCACTTTGATCCTGTGTGGAACAGTCGAGTTTATGGGTTCCACATTTCTCTTGGCGTATTACATGCCTCATCCTCTTCCTTTCTCAAGACAGCTAATTTGTGCTAGTTGAGGCTTAAGGGGAGGGTACCCCCTAAAAAAAAAAAAACTTTATTTACCAACTAATTTGGTTGAAACTTGGTTCATATATGTAAAATGACTAAAATCAGAAGAGAAAATGTTTTTATTTGAATGCTTTTTTATTTTTTGCCTAGAAAATGAATTAGTAAAGAAACATGTACAAAAAAATAGGGTTTGGAGAAATTTCTTCTCCTCCAAGAGTTTTTGAGCTAGAGAGCTGGTTTATGGTTTGAAAGTAGTGAAATTTGTTTCCCTATAAAGGAATCTACTGGAGGTTTTAAAATTCAAAATTGTTTTTGAAACGAAAAAAAAAGTGAGAAAATTTTATTTTGGAAGTTAGTTTGACAAAGTGCATTCCAATAAAACTTTACTGATTCAAAAATCGAAACCACCAATAGATTCCTCTATGGCGAGTTGAAAGACGTTCCCTTTGATACCAAAATCACCTCTGTAGCTCAAAAACTGCAGGAGAAGCATTTTGAAATCGAATAAAAAAACTTTTCAGGGGAGAGGGTGGGGCCAAATTCCCATTTTCTTTGAATAATTCATTTTCTATAGGAAAAATACAAGTCTTGACTCACATTCTTTTCCAATTTTACGTATATGTTCCGAGTTTCATTCAAATTGGAGCAAAAATGATAGCTAAACGTTTTCTTTCAAAAGTCATTTTCATGAATTTCATCATGAAAATTCCCACCAACAGGCTCAAATTTAGTTTCTTTGTTTATGCTCCGATGTGGATGAAACTTGGCGCAGGTATGTAAAATCAAAAAAAGAATGTGGGTTAGACTTCTGTACTTTTTCCCATTTTCACCATAGAAAAGGAGTTATTTGCAGAAAACTTTTTTGGTGGGAAAAATATTTTTCTTGGTATAACTCGTTTTCTATGGTGAAAATGGAAAAAAGTACTGGAGTAACCCCATTTATTTTTTATTTTACATCTTTCTGCCAAGTTTCACAAATATTGGGCAAATAGTAAAGTTTTACAAATCAGAAATTGTTACAAAAAAAAAAACCATACTCCCTGGCCCATATTTGACCCACTTAGGGTTACACTGGCGGCATAAAATTTTGCCTGCGTGTCCGTCTAATGTATAGTTACTGTTTAGTGAAAAAAAAACTGATTTTGAAAATTTCAAGGTTTTCTGGGGTGCCCCCCTTGAACTAACCTTCCTAAGTTCCTATTTTAATTTTCATAATATTGACTCGACTACACCATCAGCATGTCAGTTGCAGCTGTGTTATCCATCTTTTGTATAGATTATGTAGAGCCATTCTTTCATCTTGGAATTATTTCGATTTTGTATGAATGCTGTCAATAACATACATTTAGCTATACCACTAAGGTCTGTGTTTACAGCTGTTGACTGTTTTGAAAATGATAACCATTAATACCTATGATTTTATGAACAGGGCCTGTCTCTAGGGCTGTTGAAACTCTCATGGAGATGATGGAGGCTGGTATGAACATCGCTCGTATGAACTTCTCTCACGGCACCCATGAATACCACAGCGAAACAATGGCCAATGTTCGGGAGGCAACCAAGCGTTACTCCGAGAAGAAGGGATACTCTTACCCTGTTGCTATTGCCCTAGACACTAAGGGCCCTGAGATCAGGACTGGTCTGTTGGAAGGTGGTGCCTCTTCAGAAGTGGAACTCAAGAAAGGAGAAGCCATTAAGCTTACAACAAACAAAGAATTTTATGAGAAGTGCACTAAAGAACTCCTGTACTTGGACTACATCAATATTACCAAAGTGGTGAAGCCCGGCAATCGTATTTTTGTTGATGATGGTCTCATCTCCCTTATTGCTAATGAAATTGGTGGGTATTATTGAACTTTGTCAAATTTAGTACACATTTGCTAGGGATAGTTAGCATATAAATGGTTTGGTGACAGAATATGTGTACCAGAGCTTTGATAATATACAGTATATTTGGATAGTGTCTTCTTTTATTCTCTATGAAGTTAAGTGTGGTACCTAGGTACTTGTTATGTTTTTCCATGATGTGTTTGTGGGGGGTAAAGTAAAATGTATATTCTCCAATTGTTTCAACTTGGAGTTATCTGAAAATTGTCTTGAAGTTTCTCAAAGAAATTACTGTGAAACAAGTACCGGTACCTATATATATACACTTTTTGAATGCTTTGGTAGGTAGTAGGCCTATTGTAAATTTTTCTTTTCCATTCATTACCAAAACTTGAAATTTAGCAATGTCATTTGTTTTTCTTCTGGTAAATGTACATTGGTAACCTGTTGAAATTTGATGTAGCTTGTTGGTTGTGTTTTGTCCTTCAAAAACATTGTAGTCTATATTCTTTAAAGTATTGGAGTGCAGCTGCCTGTATTTTTTAAACTTCATGGTAGCTACAATTTTTCAGGTGATGACTTTATCCAATGCACCGTTGAAAACGGTGGTCTGCTTGGCAGTAAAAAGGGCGTCAACCTCCCTGGTGTGCCTGTGGATTTGCCCGCCGTCTCAGAGAAGGACAAGGGAGATCTTCTCTTGGGTGTGGAGCAGGGCGTGGATATGATCTTTGCTTCCTTTATCCGTGACGCTGCTGGTGTCAATGAGATCAGGAATGTTCTTGGTGAGTGCTGTTATATTCACTCTCAAATCAGTTGAGAGTTTCCATATGAATAAAAATAAGCGTAGCTTCTCTATTCTTGTCCCTGACATACTTTACTGTTAAGCCTATTCATTGCCTTTTGAATGTTCAGTCTTTACTTTTCCATTAGGTAACTACAGTTAGGGCCTCTTAGAATCATAGGTTGTATTTTCAACTAATATTAAATTAATGGCAAAGCTGTAATTAATTAAACTAGCGGATCATAATTCAACATTCTATTCAGCTTAATTGGTTCTAGTTATCGATAATCACTAGATTTATATATGCACTTTGTGTTTTCTTTGCAATGTTTTTTGATTGAAATTTCTTTCGTTTTGTAGCTGATCGATTTTTATATTGGAAGAAACTTTATTGGCTTTTCCTCTTCTTACCTGAGTCTTTGTTTCTTCCCCTCCTTCAATCAACCACTTCAATTTACCTGGAGTTTCAAATTTGTCATGCCTACGAAGGGTGGATGCTGCTTATGTAGTTCAACTCGCTCATACCAATGCTGTACTAGTTTACTAAGTGTATTACGGTATACCTATATGTTTTACTGTATTCCTACGGAAGAAACGAAAAGTCTTTGTGGACAAGATGAGATTAATTGTACTGTGGTAATTCATTATCTCGTTTTATTTGCAGGGGAGAAGGGTAAGAATATCCGCATCATCAGTAAGATAGAGAACCATCAGGGCTGTCGCAATATTGACTCGATCATCGAGGCTTCAGATGGCATTATGATCGCTCGCGGCGATCTGGGTATTGAGATCCCTGCCGAGAAAGTATTTATTGCCCAGAAGATGATGGTGGCCAAGTGCAATAAGGTTGGCAAGCCTATTATTTGCGCCACGCAAATGCTGGAGTCGATGGTAAAGAAGCCCCGACCCACCCGTGCTGAAGTGAGCGATGTTGGTAATGCCATCCTGGAGGGTGCTGACTGTGTCATGTTGTCTGGTGAGACAGCCAAGGGTGACTACCCTATGGTGTGCGTGCGTACCATGGCTAATATTGCACGGGAAGCAGAGTCTGCCATCTGGCACAGGCAGCTCTTCACCGAACTGTCGCAGCTGGTACGTTTTTTTTACCAAAACGTTGAATTTCTCAAACATGGAAGTTTTCCATTTAGCTACTGACAAATATTTTATTTGCTATAACATGAAGGATGAATTACTTGAGACTTGAGTATTATTAGAATACTATGCTGTTGTTTGGTGACAAATTGTAGAAAGAACTTTTTTTTGCTCAAGCAGGTAGAAAAGTATCAGTTTGAGTATGAACCAAAGAAATAAATGACTTTCTGGTTTAAGCAAATAATGGTTGAAACCTATACTTCAGTTTGAATGTAAATCGAAAAACTACAATTTCTAGCTTCACCACTCCTGACATGGGATGAGCCAGAGCCATAGGCTTAGGTTAGTTAGGTCCGCCCATCTTATGTTGTGGCAGCAAAGCACCAATGGAATCCTAAGGATTGCCTACCTATGTTAGCCAAACCTTGGAAAGGCTGTCTGTTGCGCCCACTTTATTTCCTTTCATTCTTATCACCCGCCAACGAAGTGAGAGGTGATGTTTTCGTTGAAGGTTTAAGTTTGTATGTATATGTTTGTCCATCCAATAAGTCGACAGAGTTGAGCAATGTTCTGGTGGGTTGCCCTCGATGTGACCCCATGCCAAAAACTAGGATTAGGTGGCCATAAAAAATGACAGCGACGAAATTTGCTGTCCCACCTAAAAAAAGTAGGAGTTGAGCTATGTTCACGATTTTTTGCTGTGAATCTGGTGGGCTGTCCTCGACGTGACCCACACCAAAAAACTAGGATTAGCTGGCCATCAAAAATGACGGCGATGAAACTTGCTCCCACCGTGGGTGATGGTCTTACGCCACGAGGCGTTCTAGTGTTGCTTCTGCTGATGAATGATACTTTGTTCTGTACTTTTGTTCTTGTCCGACTTGTGCCTGTGTGGAAACACCCACTTCCATGGGTCCCACGTTTCTGTTGACATTTATTCATGTCGCTTTCTTTTTTATTTTGAAACTCAGTACTTTCGTCTAGGGAGGCTTGAACAAGGTACCGATACCCTCACTCACTGTAACCGTGAAACTTAAATAGCTGTCGGTACATATACATTTTATGTGCTGGAAGACTAACGTGGTTTTGCACTTGGCCGCAGGCCCCCCTGCCGACTGACAGCACCCACACTACAGCCATTGCTGCCGTAGAGGCCTCCTTCAAAGCCATGGCATCTGCCATCGTCGTCATCACCACCACCGGCCGCTCTGCATTCCTCGTGTCCAAGTACCGACCTCGCTGCCCCATCCTTGCTGTC
>LQNS02278161.1:6246670-6262637 GCA_001587735.2 Parhyale hawaiensis
CTGACAGCACCCACACTACAGCCATTGCTGCCGTAGAGGCCTCCTTCAAAGCCATGGCATCTGCCATCGTCGTCATCACCACCACCGGCCGCTCTGCATTCCTCGTGTCCAAGTACCGACCTCGCTGCCCCATCCTTGCTGTCACTAGGGATGGGCAAGTGGCTCGCCAATCTCACCTCTACCGCGGCATCATCCCTGTCCACTACACGAGTGAGTTGGTGTCTCTTGTCTGGGCGTCTTTCTTTTCTTCTTGCCCGCTGTACTTCTCTCGTTCTTGTACTTCTGCTGATTAGCTATCCATTTGCTATTTCTCTTTTTCCCCGGTTATTTGTTCCCACTCATGGGGTCCTGGCTGTGCTTGACCTACTACATGTCTCTTTTTTACATCTTCTCTTTGGATCTCATCAAATACTGTGGGCAGGGAAGATTAAACTAGGAATGTAATAAATATAACAATTATCAGGTTGTCTGAAGTGCAACAGCAAGTCTCGGCAGGGGACTGGACGGAATTGCCTACGGCAAGCCGTGCAGTCCCCTGCCGAGACTATTACCCGCTAATCAAGCAAAACCTGCGCGAACTATGGCCCAGAGAAACAATAAATTACGAAAAATCAAGGAAACCGTCCGACAATGGCACTCATCCAATAGCGACGACCGTCGAATGGACGTTGTACTGTGCCGCCTGCGTATTGGGCNCACGAGACTTACTCATGACTATTTGCGAGCGGGGCTCCCGCAGCCCTATTGCGACGATTGCGTCGTACCCCTCACCGTCTTACATCTGATGGCCGAGTGCCCTACCTTCTCCAACGAGCGGAGGGACTGCTATCCGGGCCTTTATGGACAGGATGCTGATTCCATACTTCGGGGAATGCTGGCTGATGAGCCCCGAGGCCAATTTAACAGAGATGCTCTTAAGACCTTCCTTATTAGATGCGACCTCTACATTAAATTGTGATGAACCCATCACGATAGATACCATCACCAACTATGACATTATCCCCATGTACGCTAAATACTTATACTTTATGTAAAATTAATATTAGTCGCTCCTTAATGCTTCCTATTAATGTAGAATGGGACGTACTTCGCGCCCTGGCGGCGCACGAGCCTGTGGATAACTACGGGAATAGTTCGGCGCGATATAGGCATTGTGCCACTGAAGCGCTAGTAAAACCTTTACTACTAGTACTACTACATTGTCTGAAGTGCATGTTTGTAAGAAATTACCGAGTAACTTTCTCTGATGTCCTGGTGGCCTAGGATAAGACAGAGGGCTAGCTTAGTTAGGTTCGCCCATTCTGTTACCAGTAGTCTGGGCTCCAAGGGTCCCCATTGATTACGTCATTCTCAAGTTGGGTGTGCACGTAGCGTTAGTTACGCATTGGTGTGACGTTGTTGAATAATTTGAGGGGCATTACCTTCATGCTAGACTGTTGAACGTCCCGCCATAGCTTTGGGCGGTTGCTCTAAAATTCTGATGAACGGTGTGTATCATAGTGCTACTATGAAGCCAGAACTTATTTTATGTTTGGTGCTCAAGATCTGCTAGTCTTTTTGACATTTGGGCTTCATTTTGCTCAGTTTTTTTTTTTTATTGTGAAGTAGGTAATTAAGTTTTTTGTGGTCCATGCTGTCTCCTATTTTTGTCTCGATTCTGTATTTTGGTCGTATTCATCATAACATTAGGCCCCTCGGTATCATCAAGCGATCCCACTTACCATCGTAAAGCGATACCACTCAGCAAAGTCAGCATTTGTACGATACAGATATTTTATGTTTAATTTGATGCTCTAGCTACAACGATTCGATTTCCGTGTCAAAGTTACTCATTTTGTTTCCTTCTGACTTGTTGTATTAGTGACGTTTGTCATCTACTGACATCCTTGCGTAGGATCTTTCATGGCTGTCCCGTTTATCTTGACGCATTACGTGTCTCGCTTGTCTGTCTCGTAACTTTACCTTACTCTGGCTGTGCACCCTCTCTCTACAAAGGCTCTTTCTCCCGTTTGAAAGCATCAGAACAAGGGTCCCTTGTGTTACATTATGGCCCACATATGGCACAACCTGAGCAAAGTGAGGTTAACCTCATGTCGACCATATAAGACAGCGATATCTCGTAGGAATAACATTATTCGATCTATTTAAGAAGTAGGTACGCTTGTCCTTATTAGGTTACGTAAGTAGGCAGTGTATATATAAGCCGCGCCGTGAGACAATGCTCAGTGTAGGCAATATTAAAACATCTCTGTATGTGAAAAGTTGAAAATCTGAAAAATAATTACTACCTAACCATCGTAATGATGTTGAATTATTTTCACAATTTGCCCTAAAAGAAAAATGCAACTGCTACACTGCATATTTCATCCAGTGGATGCACTTTTGGCGAATAAATAGATCGCTGTTATATCGTCCTCGTATCGTATACGGCGGGAAAACCCTGCAGATAATAATAATAATTCAGTGCATGCACTGCTTACCCTGGGTGTCTAGCAGTCTGAAGAAGAGGAAAATTTTAGGGAAAAAGGGACCAGAAATTATGAAACTCAGGGAATTACGGCAGCTCAGCGGATGGTGTTCCGCCTTGCATTACCCTGAGCCCGAGCCATAGTAGGATTATTTGTTCTGCAGTACCAGGGAAAGGTGGACTGCTGTCTAGCTCTATTTTGCAGCAAATTCTGATACTGTGAGAGTGATGGGTGACGGTTTCAGTGCCATTCAGCCCATTCTCGGTAAATGATGAAGGAATAGGTATGGGCAATCTTACTCTTAGGGAGATTTAAACAAAATCAGGAAATTTCAAGTCATGGTCGCTAGACACCGTGTTATTTTGCACGGCACGTGTCTGCATTACTGCACCGATGGAAACTTGTCATGTTTCCAAGTTAGCCTCACGTTACTGTGGATTATCCGCGGAAATAACTACTTCCTTGGTCAGTGCTTTTGCGTGATTCAAGCCCTGATTTGGTATTCAGATGCCAGTTTGTGCCCACACTATTTCGAATAATGCTGAACTTGCCACTAAAAGGTCTTCCCGATTACACGATGCATCCAACGGTTTTGTATTGCTGTGCCGGCATATAAGGGTAGTGCTTTTCGAGGTGCCACAATATAATATTGTTACATTGCGAGTAACTAGTGAATAATTTCGTTGCTATTGGACGATCTATATCAAAGCAATGGAATTTCATTCAATTTTCTTGGTTTTTTTCGCACTTAGATCTTGTCATCCTAAACTACCTACCATCCTCATTATTTATTCCACACAGAGAACGGGTTGGTTCAAAGAACCAGCTGGTGTATTATATCATACCCGGAATAATGCACTTATGGGTATCTTATCCAACCCGTGCTCTTGAGTGCACCATTAATTCAGCTACATTCGTTTCTGAAAACATCCGTCCATTCATCCACCCTCTGTTCGATATTATTCTGGCTCTCTAAATTATTTACTTTCTTTGGTCTTGCAGTTGCTCGCCCGGACTGTGAGTACAGTTTTCTTTGATCCCTGACTAATTTTATCCTTCGTGTTGTTTGCTGGTTGAGATGATGCGTCATGCATTGGGGCAGAGCCATCGGAATTAGCTAATCACAATAGCTCTATCTCGCCTCGAACTTGATCGCAAGCAATTATTTTTATAATTTTGATCAAGTTCATTTATAATCACAAACCGATCGCTCATGAGCTTGGCCAGAGGTTAAATATAAATATGTAGATTGGCGCCTGAAACAATTCAGCAGCGAAATTAACTCTTATGGCTGAAGGTTTGGACGAATTTAAGCTAATGAGATGAGCTGATTTCGATGCAACTGTCCCAAGTTGCTGACAACTTTAGTGTATGTATGCGTGTGCCTTAACTAGGTCATCTTGCTCCCTAGCATTTCGTTAAGTAACAGCTGCAGTTAACAAAACGTTCTAATACAGTTTATTGTTTAGTTCTTATATAAAATTCTCCAGTTGTTTATGCGCTTATTTTTACAACTAGCTATGCCATGAACGGCAAACTTTGTACAAGCTTTTCATACCACAAAAGACATACCTAATTCAGTAGGTAGCTATTTGATATTCTGTAGCTACATATTATTATTCTTTACTGCGAATTATTACATGGAAGTTAAACTTTCTAACTAGTAATTTACAAAAAACTCAGATTGTGCTTGCACTATAGCATGGGCACGCGCATATGTTTTCCAGTTTCACTTGCTGTTTGCGATTTTCATGGTTTGGTTTCGATCCTGTGCCTGGCTTTGCATAAACAAATATTTCAATGTTCGGTATCTTTATCTGNTAACTAGTAATTTACAGAAAATTCAGATTGTGCTTGCACTATAGCATGGGCACGCGCATATGTTTTCCAGTTTCACTTGCTGTTTGCGATTTTCATGGTTTGGTTTCGATCCTGTGCCTGGCTTTGCATAAACAAATATTTCAGTGTTCAGTATCGTTATCTGTCGATTTCAGTTGTAATTATTCACCTCTGTAGCTGATTGTTCATATTTACTTATGTCTCTGTGTTCACTAGCTTGCCCTGTCGATTTCCGTTGAGATTATTCGCCTCTCTGTAGCTGACTGGTCAGTTTAGTTCTGGTTTTATTGATTTCGCTGTTTCGTTGCCCGGTTGTCGTAGTGTGTGATGAGACTAAGCTGTGGACTAACCAGAGTGCTGCAAATAGATTTAATATCCCTATTATCCTTACAGAACCAGCTAAAACCACCGTTCCTAGTAGGAACAGCATGTTTAGAATACGCTGGTCTTTATTAGGGTTGGAGGATAAAGGAGCTTGTACGTTGCCCAGAACACCCCTAGCGTACTGAACTGGGCAAAACGGTGCCGCATTATTATTATTATTTTTTTTTTTTTGCGTAACAATGAGTGTTGTTAAATCTGAAGAAGTAACAAAGCCATGTTTTCAGTTGCATTTTTGCATTTAGTTACCGTGTCGTAATTGTCTTTGATACTATATATTTGCTATGTGTTCCTAACTTAGATTCTTCACCACCTAGAAGTGGTATTACTTACTATTGGGTGGGACGCGAGGCGAGATGGTACATGATACCATTTCTGATTGTCATTAAAACTTCTCAATACCTATTTTGCTGTCTCTGATGTGCTGTACAAACTATAGTTTGTATTATTTTTAACACTCGCTAAGCACGCATGCTCATAATCTTGACTGTGCTTAATCTGCTCTTCTCTTGAATGTGGCATCCAAGTGGTAGTCTTTTTTTCTGTTCTCTCTGTGAGTAGCAATTGACCAAACTTATGCCCACTATACTACACGTGAGCCTTTTCAGTTGCGCTGTAGTTCGTAGGAGCATGTTATTGGTACGGTATCACCGTGTCACTGCCACTGGTACATTCAAGATAGTAGGCTATGCACCTGCGCTCACAGTATACAGCTTTTGTACCTCGTCGTCAGGACTCAGAAGTGACTACGAGGAATTTTAATCAACACCTCAGCAGTTTCCATGCCTTGCGCATTCTGCCATCACAATTACTTATGAGTCGTATATGTTATTTCCCCATT
Source organism: Parhyale hawaiensis (assembly GCA_001587735.2). Taxonomy (NCBI): domain Eukaryota; kingdom Metazoa; phylum Arthropoda; class Malacostraca; order Amphipoda; family Hyalidae; genus Parhyale; species Parhyale hawaiensis. Next base: position 6,252,200 of record LQNS02278161.1, read on the forward strand.
TGCTGTTCCCAGTGCGGTGTCCTTGTGCATGATTCCTCTTGATTCCTCTTCTCTCTGTATCTTTATTGTCATGGATGGATTGGGGAGTTTAATTTTTTCTATGTAACTGACCGTGTAAAATATGAATTCCCCACACTACAGTTTGGCGCGAATGCTTTTTACGAAGAGTGACGTTAACTTGCGGTGTACCCACAAGAAAACCTGCAAACATGAAATACTTTACAGTAGTTCTTGGTTAGCCTCGTAGGTTGTTCCTTGTGTTCATCACTTGCCATGGTTACAGTTTCATTACTGTGTAGTTCAACTGTTTGAACTTCCTAGCGTGTACGATAATTTTAATCAATTCATTGACCTCCATAGCTGACCGCCCCGAGGACTGGATGGCTGACGTGGACGCCCGTGTGGATAGCGCCGTCAAAATCGGCAAGGAGCGTCAATTCATCAAGAGCGGCGACCCCGTTGTTGTGGTGACCGGGTGGAAGAAGGGTACTGGCTTTACCAACACCATGAGAGTTGTCTTTGTCTCCTAAATCTGCGGTAAATGTATCCTCTCTTGCGCCCGGCGCACTGAACAATCGGTCGCAGTTGTGTCTTCCTCTGCTAAGTGTTGTTTTTCTCTAGGTATTAAATGTGTCAAGGAGTGGCTGCTTTTATGCCAGTCCGTACTTGACAGAACTAGCGATCTTAGTAGGAATAGATATACAATTGAAAATAGTACAGATAAATTAGTAACCTTCAGAGGCATTCACAGGAGAAATATCCAGTAGAAGTTGCAGTAAAAGCTACTCAAAGTATTTGGACCAACCATCAGCCGCCGAAAACACAACTGCGATTGAGGTGTTGCTGAAGGGAGTGACAGAACAATGCGAGATTGTCGCGTTCTTAAAACCTTGTGTGGTCATTGTTGTTGTTAGACTCGGCATTTAATGCTGTCTGTAGCTAAGAGATTTAGTGTATTTCCAGATCATTCAGGCTTGGTTTCGCTGTTGCCTAGTCGTTCCAACGCAAAAGTCTTGTCTATTTTTCTTCTAGGCTCTAAGTGCGTAGTAGATATTTGTGATTTTGGCGCTGCCTGGCTTGAGTATTAATCGTGTGCAATCAGTAATATTTGTAGATCGATAGTGTTGAAAACACTTTTGTGTTTCCGTCTGTGTATTTTGTATCACTTGACATTTTCGACGTGGATGGTGACAGTTTGCGATTAGCTGAACATATTGCCGAGTTGCTAGCGTCTGCGCCGAGATAGAACGGTTTGAAACCACGTGAAGTCGAGGAGAGGTGGTTGTGGTAAGTTCGGTAGTTTCGTTGCTTGCTATCATGCGGGTGAAAAGTTACGCAATTTGACTGTAACGATGAGCATGCCTTTAGGTCGTGATTGATAGCGTGTGATTTTATTATTATTCCCATGTATTTATTATCAATCAGTGACGACGATCAATATGTATTGCTGTGAAAACTTTTTTGTTATTGTATATTTTGTGTTTGTGATTTTTGCCAATTATGACTATTGATAGCTTCGAGTATGTATGACCAAAGATTTTGAATGTCGAAAAAAAATTGATGCACAATTTATTGGTTCCCTTTATCGCAAAACGAAAACACGTTTTGCGTTAGTGACAGCTCCTCTTATTAGCCTTCTATACAGGTCGCTAAATAGTCAGTGGTTTATGGAATCTGATTTTGTTGGATGCAAGAGCTGTTCAGAACATCCTGTATATGTTTCCTAGTCGCCGTGGTCTGTAACTTGATTAAAGTTGAAACTTTATTGAGCACTGTTTCATAACCCGTCGAAATGTTAAATTTCGCTTGAGTGCTGACATGACGTGAGCTGCAAAATCAGTTTCTAGTAAAAAAAAAGCAAGTGGAGATCAATCTAGATCGAACTTCATGCTCGAATGTTTTCCTACGAGTCAGAAAGATAGTTAGTGAACTTTGACTGCACCCTCCTCTGGGAAACCCACACGCACTGGTCCGCGCGGCAGATATAAGCCAACTGGCCTCAGAGAAGTAAGCACAGCTGCAGCCGGTGACGGGTCTCCAAAACCAGGGCGTATTTAGTGAAAGGTTCAATGGCCGGGCCCCCACCCCAAGGTAAGTGCCCCCATTGCAGCTATGCGTACCAAGCAAATTTTCTGATTCAGCGAGCCGAGCTCTTTGCACAAAGATCGCTCCCCTGGCTTGGGGATCGTACCCGGGACCTGCAGCACACAAGGTCCGCTGCTACCTTGGATATAAGACGGTGTACCGTAGCAGACCATTAGCGAGTCATATTTGCTCTATGATTATGACAAGAACGAGATGGTTACATCATTACTTTTGTAAAATCTTTATGATCCTGTTATTTTACAGCATTTTTTCAGCGCCAATCTCGTGCTAGTAATGATTAATTACATTTTGGCAATTTACGTTGATCAAATTTCACGCTATGTAAAACCAATTCAAAGTCTGTTACTCCGAAGATTGCACAGTCGGAAATTTCCTGGGTGAATTAGTCGCAAATCCTTGACTTGTCCCAGGAGGGGGAGTCCGTGTAAATGTGGCCAAAGAGCATAATTTAGACGACATAAATGACGCTGTAAAAAATTGTTCATTGAGCAACAACAATGTATTGTATTTATTTCATTTCTAAATATCTAATTTCAACCTGGCATTGAAACAATTTGTAGATATCCCATTTACTGTACTTAAGCTTAGAAATGTGCACACGTCCGCCTGTTCACACCTTTAGCATACCTACCTAGTTTAAAACTACAAAACACATCCAAAATTGCAAAATCCTAATATCCCTGCCCGGGCCGGATGCTGAAAACGTCACATTCAGTTAAGTTTGTTGCAACTGTATAGTCTCAGGGTCTAATGCAGCAAAATATCAGCTAAAATGTTTAATTTTTACTCTTCGATCCCCAACAACTTAGTCTTTGTGTATCATTCAGTTATGCATTGTTTGGAGGTTCCAACTACTCTGACTATAATTTTGTAGAAATCATAACGAAGTGATATCGGTGCTATTGGTACTGCATAGTGTACTAATACTCGTAAATTTACCAAACGTTTGACCATCCGGCCCTGGACAGCGCCTACATTGCGGAATAAGAATCTGAAAGTGAAAATAGTGCAGTGGACCTTCACCCAAATAGAAATTGTTAGTAACAACATATAAAGGGAACTCTTCTACTTATTGCAAGTCCGAGCTTGCACAATTTCACCGCCCTGATCTTTTGTAAGCGAACGCACCAGCACAGTTCCTGGTCAGAGATTTGATGAAAAAATGGACTTGACCTTCAAACCTGGAAGAGTTCCCGTCATTCTGAGCCAACTGTTATTACGTTATTTTGTAGTGACGATGTTGACGGCTCTTCCCAGAGCCACGAGTTGACCAGCAAACTATTGGGAAGGAAAAGTTACGTCGTCGAGCCCATTTACATTCTCAACAATACAGTACTTCAATCATGAACAGCCATGCAACCGATAATTTTAATGAACACCTGAGATCCACTGCAACAGCAAGTAGTTACTTCAAATGAAAAGGAATCTAAAGTTATTAAACGAACTCGCTGTTACAAAAATCTACGCAGCAAAAGCAGAAAGCACGGCAGTAACGCTGACGAACGAAAATTTATTTCAAAATAATTCAGCATTGCATGCTGTAAGAGATTTAAGAGTTGATGAAGTAAAATGAATTGTAAAATGTGGACGGTCATAGGAACACTAGAAGCGTTTCCCGACAGCATTTAAATATTCCATGAAAAAAATCACGGACTTCATTAAAACACAGAGCCGCACGTCCATGCGAAACACAATATGTCGTGTTCGTCCCTAATTTAAGCAAATTAAGCACGAGATCATTGCATCAAATATACAATATATTCAAAACGAAGAGATGCATGAGAACGGCCTTCACTAGTAAGCATTCATACAGGTAAGTAACTATTATTATAATCAACGAAAACAATTCATTCACAGTTCCAGAAAAAATTACACATTAATAGCAAAGTCAGAATGCACCAAGATTCATATTAGCTATTTCAATGTTTCAGCAATGTCTAGAAAAGGAAAGCAAGAAAAAAGAAGCTATACAACTAACGCTTCACCGACATAATAAATTAGTTTTGTAAAAGACTGTTGAAATTACTTCCCCGAGTGGGGCTTATATCAGAATTAAGTTAACATTTAGAGCAAAGTCAGACAGTGAAACTCATAAGATGAAGACTGTGCGCAGTAGCAACCTAGAACGGAAAGTAATTATATAAGAAACTGCGGGAAAACGTGAGAGCAACTTTGACTTTTTTTATTCAACATTTCCATACATCGTGATAGAGCCCTTCGGATTCAGGTCGAGAGGTGAAATAGGGGAGATATGTTACGCCTCGATTTTTGAGCGCTATCAACCAGTCACTGCAGCAGAGGTGTGTAACCCTTGCGTCGTGAGCCAGATCTGTCCAGCACCGTTGACGACGACGGCATCTGGCTCGCAGATAAATCGTAGATGACGTCTTGCTTGAAACATTGCACTCACTGAGCTGTATTCATTGTTGAGAAATATATGGCTTTTACGGTACCGGTAGTATGTACATTTCAAAATTATTTTTACCTTTCAAGGGTCTCGCAGCCAAAAATGTTTCCGATCCGTGCAGTATATACCCAGTAAAATTGCTAGCTCCAGATCCACTAGCAAAATAGCACGCAATCCAGGAAACAACAACTGAGCTGACAAACTTAACAACAATATGTCTCCTGCTCATCACCCGAAACACCAACAGCCCCTAATACTTCTCATAATCAGAGTGTAGTTTGCGATAAGACGAAAGAATGTGGAGCTTCTTAAAAGCCTGCGCTTGCCTGGCTACAAATAAGCATAGGTGATATAGGTACGCCAAGCGGTAAAGCCGGAATCACACGGGAAACTATATCAAACAAACTTTTTTTAATAACCCAGGAATAACTATGTTTCCCGTAGGAATAGTTCTGATTGAAACACGCTCAAACTCGTGCTGAGCTAAAAAGTTTGGTTTTTTCAAATTACACAATGATCATGAGAGGCAGCAATACTGGAAAGAAGCTCCTGCATGTGTAGTGACTCCGAGCTGACAGCTCACCAGGGCATCGCACTCATGTCAACACAATTTCGAAGAGCAACTGACAGCATCAGTCCCATCGAAATTCTGTAAGCAAACGATAAGTCACACACAGAAGCCAAACACATGACCTCAACTCGAGGCAGCTGTAATTACCTTCCAAATATATATATACATCCTTGAACCTCGCACTGTATAAGATTAATATTCCATCACGTAGTTTTGTACAATTATATTAGGTTCTATCAAAGCACAATAATTAGCTTTCACCCATAATGTTTAGAACGAACTATCATGTTCGATGGTGTACAGAAACTTTAGAGCAGTGGTTCCCAAAGTGGGCGATATCGCCCCCCTGGGGGCGTTGGCGAGTTCCAAGTTTCTCTTTTTCATGACTTACACTTCGGTTTAACCTTCATTCCGATTCGATTCATACCAAAAAGTGCGTGTTCGATTGTTTATTGCAATTGGCGCAACGGGCGGGGGGCGTTAGGATTGTACCTGGCCGCCAGGGGGGCGCTAGCCCAAAAAAGTTTGGGAACCACTGCTTTAGAGCGATTACCTAATGAGAATGCATTACATTTTGAAATTAAAAGCATAGCAATGGAGGTTCAAGGATGGACGTATCAAGAGATGTAGATATGACACAGTATTTACACCAGTTTCTTCGCCTCAAAGAAACTCTTGAGATGTCGCATCTGCCAGAAGCCCATGGCTACCAGGATGGTGACTTGACCAATACTCCACCACAGCACTCTCTGATTTGTGCTCTCTGATGTCATTCGGAACCTTTCCTCGCGGTACTGCAATATTGAACACAAAGTTTATTACCACGGTCACGGCACAAAGAAAAACTTGGCGAATTAAAAAGGCGGGCACAACCAAAGAGTACGCACCTAGTGAAATTTGTTTTCTAAAGTACTCAAGGACAGATCACATTGTATTACCGATGAAAGTGGTAGTTAAGGTATTCACAGCGTGGTGTAAATGTTAAGAAGAGAGATACTACTGTACCAAATGCAGTTTATTTTACTTCGGGCTATAGGACCTGGCCACCAGACCGGGTACACAGAATTAAGGCTTGAACCAATCTTAACTCTGGGTGCCCGGTCTTCAGGGCTACATTCCTATATCACAGCGTTCGAATATTGAAAGCACTGCCGAGTTAGTTTAAACCCCTGTAAAAAACGCATAAGTTCCCAAGTAGTTATCTATTACAAGTTTGAATGAGAAATCAGCCACTTTACTAGCAACAATAGCTTAGCCAGTTGAGATGACAGCTAACATTTGGAGGGCTAATATGACTACGGCAGTGCAGTAGGTCGTTAAATTCAATCTTCGGCGTTGCTGTTCTAGGCAAATTAGCCCTCCATTTTAGCAACTATTTTGAGAAACGCACAGCTACGTTTGCAAGGATACACTGGAGCATTTGGGTGTTTGGAAGTACGCTATGAGCATATTTGAAAAGACCAACGAGGAAGAGACGGCAGGAAAGCAAAAGGATACGGTATCTAGCACCGGATGGGAGTATATCTGTGCTTTATAATAAAAGCGCAGGCTTTCAACCTTCCAACCGCCATGAAGAGGTGTACCGGTACTTTCTGCTCATCACTTAGCTACTTAGCGAGTGACTGAGGAAAACGACAGCGGACACGCTAATCGAAAGCATAGAATTAAGAACTACAGGCATTACATAAAGTTACTCTCACATTCTACCTATACCTTATACAAGTTAGCTACATCACATTATTAACTCCGTTATAGAGGTCATGTTTTCGTCGAGTGTGTCTGTTTTTGTTTCTCTGTCACCGAGAAAACTTAAAAAGCTATAGATATTTACGAAATTTACAGGTATGTTAGGAGGAACAGATGCTCTACTTTGGTGAAGATCCGTTCATCTGTTTATTTGCTTATCTACCTCTTCTTTCAGCGCCATATACATATATAGAATTCCAAAAATCTAAAGACAGACTCTTATGAAATTTGCATGAGTTGTTAAGTATATCACGAAGACTGAAAGGCCAATTTTTCAAACGATCTGTCTATTCGGTGGATTGTCTCTCGGTTCGATTTTATGCTTTTTTAAGTTACGGATGGATTTTTATGAAATTTACAGATTACGTTTATTATTATATTAGTTGCTTAAGCCTCCCTAGACACAACTATGGTGATTCAAGAGAGGAAAGGGACATGTAGTATGTTAACAGAAACGTGGAACACACGAACGAAGGTTAAACAACGCCCATCGGAACAGCAAGCCAGGAAAGAAGAGGAAGAACACAACAGCATCATAAGTGTGAGTATGAAAAAGGAAGTACGTAAAGTAGGTACGAAAGACATACGTCCAGAAGACGTAGCTAATAGCTAAGGTAACCTATAAAATCGCCCTTGGGGTCGCTGATCCCCATAACATAGAATGGGCGAACCTATGCCCCTGTGGGGTGAAATTTACAGAAATTGTTAGTAATGTTGAAAGACAAGAATGATTGAGTTTTTGTGATGATCGATTGGTCTGTTTGTGCGTTTGGCTAATGTTGGTCAGAAACTCAAAATGTTTGTCAGCAGTATATATAGGCCTAACTCGAAAAGTTATGGAAAATAAAAATTACAGAAGCAGTTTACCACAGTCAAAAGGCACAAATGATTAGAAGTTGTTGTTGATATCGAGGAGATAAGTTTCAGAATCAATTTGAAGTTTTCATTACCGTTGCTTAGCTTGGTAGAGGTACCTATGCACTCTCAGAGTGCGGTAGCTAGTTAAAAACATTCACGTCTCCCTAGCCTCTGGATTGACAAACCCCAGATGTTCAGAGGTAAATTTTTACTCATCCAGACTTACCCGCTGATAGTTTTGTTCCTTGGTTATTTGTTCAACTTGGTCGAGAAGCTGTCGAACCCTAAGCTGGAGCTCAGTGAGTTTCTCCTTTTGGGCCACATTTGCGTAGTCAATTGCGTGCTCTCCCACTTGTATGTCAAAGTGAACGCGCTGCAACACAAACATATTCTGCAGTGAACACGTGCAGCATACACAAGACCCATGGAATTTTATGCACATGTAGTACCTAGTAGGTACACTCAACACGGTTAAACCTTACACAGGTAAAAGTTACAAAATAGAAGTCAAGATTGAATAAGTTCATAACGTCCTGTCTTAGTCTAACAACCCCGGCACTCATTCACTACAGGAAAATTAAGTTCATTGAAAAATTCTGCAAAGATCGTGATAGCGCACATTGTAATAAGGAAATTCATTTTCGTGCTTCAGTCGCAAATTTATCAAAATTACATTGTAATTTTGTGGGAACGTGCTATGTCTCACTTGTAGTGAAGAAGAACTTCACAGGAGGTGACCTCTATTTTTTATAATATTACCTATTTACCTACAATGAACGTATGTAGTTAGTTATGCTTTGAGAACCATACTTTTTTCACGTCACTGGAACACGCAAAGGATGGCTCACGACACTTGTTATAGGTTGGACGAGAAGTTCAAGTAAATTCAGCCTTCACATGGGCGCCATTCTAATTATTTCACGCACACGCAGTTTCATTATTATTTTTTGCAATAATTACTTCCAAGCACTCGATCTCTGTACTCTTGAAGCAAGGACAGATATATCAAGTGTTTGCAAGCAACTATTTTTGGGCCTAGATAATAACTGCAGAAGAAAATGGGACCGTTAATGAAGATTACCTACCGATATAAGAGGGTTCTTTCACCGACAAATCGGGATCGGTATATCAAGGACTGATCCCGATTTCCTGGGAAAGGAGTCCCGTGTACCAACATCACTTACCAGCTGAGAACCAGAGAACCACTTGGTGGAGTTGGAGTAGAGACAGATGACGTGCTCGCCAGGGGAGTGAGAGGTGAACGTGAACCTGCCTTCACTGCTGTACATCTGCAAATAAAGGAAGGATGGAGAATGTTTTTTCTCAGTAACAAGAACCTACTAGCTACTATGCAAGCGCAGCCATGGAAATCCAATGGGCCTACAAGTAGCTAGTCCTTGATATAAGCTTGTCAATACGTAGGCGGCACAGTACGACGTCCATTTGGCGTTAGTTATAGTTAAGAAGCTTAAGCCTCCATTTCTGAACAGAACGATATCACAAAGGAAAGAGCAATGGACATATAGTATGCCACGAGAAACGGGGAACCCATGCACGAAGGTGTTCCCACACAGGATCAACGCGCATGGGAACACCAAGTCTGGAAAGAAGAGGAAGAACAGAATAAAGCATGGGCAAGTAGGAGTATGAAATTGGGAAGAAAACAAAGTAGGCACGTAAGAGAGACGTCCCAAAGGCCTAGCTAACGGCTATATGTACGGTATGTAAGTAACTATAACACTACATATACATACTGTACTGTACATAAGCTCCCCTCCACACTTTAGTTCAGCTACAGTTGCCGATTTATTGACGTGTTCTCCAATTCGTATGAGGTGCCAAACTAGAGAAATGTTCTCCAATTTGGCATATCATGCAAAAACAGCGACGGGTTGCGTAATTGAGTAAATTCACTTACAGTAAAACCCCTGTAATTTGTACAGCACGGGGGGAAGGGGGTGACGGATTAGCGGGGATTTCGGATTACCGGGGTACTTACAAATCCGAAAAAAAAACTCTTTATTCCGCACTAATTCGGATTATAGAGAGATTGTTCCTACCTTCTGTGCAGCACTTCGCGCAGATTTTTCGCTCATCACCTCTTTTATCCGAAAAATGAGAAGCGCCTTGCACGGATTACAGAGGTATTTGTTAGAACTCCGTACTTTACCCCATTAATCCGAAAAATGCTCACTTGTTCAGATAGCATTTCGAACAGAAATGAGATGTTCGGATTAGGGAGGGTTTCGGATTATAGGGGTGCGGATTAGAGGGGTTTTACTGTATTTGGCAACCTTAGACCCCCGAAATATTCAAATTAAAGAGACATTACTGGACCCTAAGATGCACAATAGGTACCGTACCGTATGAGGTAGCTACAGTAAAACCCTGTTTTGCCCAAACTGGGTTTGACAGACTTCTCGTTTTCTCAGACTTTTTACTTTTCCGAAGCTTTTTGTAATGGTCCGCTAAACAGAAACTAAGCCGGAATTTTGGTCAATATTCAAACAGGAAAACTTCAGTATTTGTTGGAAAAAGTCAGGCAAATAGAGGTGCATGGTCAAAAAATGTTCTACGTGATGCTGCGCAGATACTGAAATTTGCCTAGTGCGCAGCATGTGTTCTTGGAAACAGTACCGTAAAATGGTGTTATACCGGATCGTGGGGTAATAACGGATTTTCGTATTACTTCCACTTAAAGCTCCATAACTGGAAGGCTATTGTATGTAGCGATCTCTAACAAGTTTTTT
>LQNS02278161.1:6273910-6287381 GCA_001587735.2 Parhyale hawaiensis
ACGTACTTCGCGCCCTGGCGGCGCACGAGCCTGTGGATAACCACGGGAATAATTCGGCGCGATATAGGCATTGTGCCACTGAAGCGCTAGTAAAACCTTTACTACTACTACTACTACTCTACATATCGTCTATGGCTTTACCACAACTCTCCAGTATTGAAAAACGTTGGTACGTTGAAAAAAAACTGGACCTGATACAAAACAACTGGGTCCTGTTAGCATTTGAATATATCTTCAATGGAATAGTGTCGTGCACCTTTGAAGGAGTGCGCCGTTTTGAAACTGAGTCCATCGTGCCTGAGCCAAATTATCTCATGGTATTGTTGTTATTATTATATTAAGGGTTCTCGTGGTATTGTCAGGAACTGTACGAAGGTACACTTTTGGAAGTAGGTCTATCGTTTCTGAGACACAGTCTGTAGGTAAGGCAAGTCTGTCATCTCTTTTGCAGCAAGAAAAGGTTGTGGTACTTGAGGAACTGGCCGCCCGATTTCGTCTCAAAACACAGGCTGTTATCAACAGAGTGCAGGATTTGCAAGCCCAGGGAACGTTAACTGGTAAGTGTCCGTGTCTTACGAAATGTGAGTGAATACGTATGTGGGTTAAGCCTTCCTAGACACAACTGCGGTGCTTTAAGGGACGAAAAAGGAAGGGACATGTAGTCATTTTAGCAAGGTCTACAAGTGCTGTTCCTAAAAATTTGATGTTGAACTCGGATATTAGATGATAGGCCAGCGAACATAGTAAGAGACTAACACTTCACTGCCGGAAAGGACTTTTTGGTCACGTGTTTAAAAGTGCTATCTCTTTACAAAGGAAATTTTAATGAAGGCTGTAATTGTCGAATGGCTTATTAGGGACAGCGGCTTGTCAGAATGAACATACAGTAACTATATGTTAACCCCTTCATGGATTAACTCTAGTAAGTATATCCGTCAGCAGTTGTCTAGTGCTTGAAGATTTGGGTTATCAAATTGAGGCAACGTAAAAAAAATCATGGAACGTTTGAGGCTAACTAAAATGAAAACATATTGCAGGTGTGCTGGACGACAGAGGAAAGTTCATTTACATCAGCATGGCAGAGCTGGAAGGCATCGCTAAGTTCATTAGACAACGAGGCCGAGTTACACTCAGTGAGCTGGCCGAGGCTTCAGGCACCCTCGTCAGCCTGGCTCCAGATCGTCCTGCGTCTGCTGCCGCCGCCAACTAATGTCGCTCTTTCGGCGTTCCAGATTCGCTAGCTCTGAATGGCTTGTTGTCTCATATTTTATCCCGATAGCTTCTCAAATTTAATCTTCTATACATAGCAGCTCAAGAGGGAGGATGTCTATTGTCTTGGCAATAGCCTCGTGTGCCTGTGTTCACATTCTCTAGTTAGGGTCAGTCTGTGTCTTGTGTGAGGTTGTGCTATGCTACGGGCTGTTGATTTCCGTGAGAACTCAAGTTTCTTCTGTCTGTATTTTTTCACAGACATTGGATATCAAATATCAAGATCCCATGTGTGTTATTGGCCCAGGTGATACCAGTTTTGTTCAGCATACATTGCGTGTGCTGAGTTGTCTTATTCACAACTCTGTTATCAAACGGCGTTGTTTCTTTGATATTCCCTTTAGTTCATTTCTCGTGTTTTGCACGTGTGGTTGCGTCATAGACTGTTAAGTCTCACATTGTTTTTTTAGGGAACACTTTCCATTCTTGCCCTCTCATTCAGCCTTAAGCCCGCTGCAGACTATAGTCTTTTGTCCTGTGTTTTCACTTCACCGTGTTTGAGTATTTCGTCCTGTCCTTTAACACAGCTGAGTGTCGACCGAGAGTTTCGATAAAATGTTTACCATCGTATCCGTTGGCTTAGCAAGTGTCACTAATGCAGTGCCTTGCATCTTTTCGAATTTTCAACGAATGTCGTTGCTGAAAGCACTGCAAGTTTTTGTTGTTTACATAGATACAGCTACGCATTCGAACACTGTGTAGTGAAAACACAGGACAAAAAAAAAAGGACCATCGTCTGCAGCAGGCTTTAGCATTCTTGTCGTAACAGTTTTGATTCACATTACTTCTCCATTTCGAATGGAAACTTTTGGAAAAAGACGCTCGTACATGTACAGTATTGCCGTTGCTGGTAGAACATTCGGTGTATTGGGCTCTGAGCTACTTGCTTGTTCAGCATATTGCGTCTTTGTCTATCAGTCGTACCTATCTCCCGCGAGTCGAGATTTGTTTATATGTCTGTGTATGGAATGTGAATCTTGCTCATTAGGTTCATTCTTCATCTTTGGATTTGTTTTTACTGGAATGTCTGGTGTATTTTAGGGCAAAAACGTCCTGTTGTGTGGTTCATTATGAGCAGTGAGCAAAGAATGCAACGGGAGGACTCTAGAGTACTAAAATAAAACTTAGCCGTGATAGCACGTAGCAAATCTAGATCATATCGACGAGTTAAAGTATTCGAGTGTGGGACCTCAGGCCTTCGTATGTTGTTTTCTTGAGCATATAACCGTATTTTTTCGATTTATTTCATTGAATCTTCCGCTTATGACTGGCCAGGTACTTGAGCTGTAAAATACCGTAAAATGTTGTCGCCAAGTACAGAAAGTTCGAGCAAAAGGCTGTTACTGTGGTTTCACTCTCGTACAGAATTGGCTATAATGGTGCTTATATTTGTTGGTAAGGAATAAATATGTTCTGTGAAGAGCACTGTGAACTGAATATGAAGTGTAAATAAGGCTTTAATCAAGAAAAAAGAAATTAAATCCGGTCGCCAAAAGGGAACAAATTCGGCGCTAGTGCTGTGAAAGTTTCCTCCAGCATGCAGTGCAATTTTCTATAAATCATGGTTAAATTAGTATGCATTATCTTAATTTATTTATGCGCTAGAGATGAATTTCGCAATTTAAGACTATTTTTCTGGTTAAATTAGTCATTGATGACGTTACTTTTTGGTGCTAATTTCTCATGAGTCCTCCCGTTACGCTCTTTGCTTCCTGGTTATGATCATTATGATGCCTGGAAAAATAATTTTTATTCAACGGAAGTGTGTTTTTTGGAAGAACTTAGTATCCAAACTTTGGTGTCGTCAATTCGAGAGTATTTATTGTTATTGTTTTCTATGAAAATTTGAATGGACTCAACATTTGTTTTACTTAACCCACCTGTGGGAAGTTATGTAGTGTTCATGTATTTTATTGCAAAGCACGTAGACATAAATTTAACTAAACTCTGATTATCTGAATTTAATTTCAATGGTCTTATGAATAATACACTATAAAAAATATGGACATTGAAATATACCTTGCCAATAAAAAGCTAGAATAAGAACATGCCAATTGTGTCCATTTCTTGGTTTTCCTAGAAAATCTTATTTCGTTCGAAAAATTTCCGGGGCACTGTTAAGAAGGTAAAGGTTAGGTCAACTTTGATTGCACTCTCCGCGGGGAAACCAACACGGACTGATTCGTTCGGTTGATATAGGCCAAATGGTCCCAGAAAAGTAAGTACAGCTGCAGCCGAACACTGGTCGCTAAGAACTATGGTTTATTTAGCGGAATTTTCAACAACGCGCGCCCTACCTTAGGGTAAGTACCCCCACGGTAGCTATGCGCACCAAGCAAGTTGGCAGATTCAATGTGCCGAGTGTCATGCACAATGATCGCTTAAGTGGCTTGGGGATCATTCCCGAGCCCTTCGGTGCAACCTTGTAGCACGCAAGGCCGCTGCTACCGTGGGTGTAGTTGCTGCTCGTGCGGACGCGACTGACGTGCAGAGAAAATACAGTTTTTTGAATGGCGCAACAGAGTTCGCATGCAAGGAGCAAAGTAAACTGACTGGCATAGTAGAACTTGTGAGTAAAAATATAAAATGCGTTTGACAGGCGAGAGACAATCATATTGTAGCTCGCTATTAAACTTATTTTACTGCGCTAGTTATGTCGGGCATTTTCAGGAGCTGTTCACCTGCACATCCCTATTTAAAGACCGATGAGCATGGGAGCATAAAGTACAAAGCGTTCCAGATTCTCGAACAAAGCTTTAAAATAAAGTGGCACAGTGCCGCCACATAAAGCTTTGAAACCGGGGGCATTGTACTTCCTTGTCGTGTTTTACTTGGGTATAACTGGAATAAAGCAATGACCGCATCGACACTTTCCCCGAAAGCCAGTTTGTGTGATTTTAATTTAAACCCTTTTTCTTACTATGTAAAAAGGCACTAAAGCAGCAGGAAATATTTTTTTACTCCCGGTATGCTATACGGTATAGCCCAAAGCATACGGTACAGTGGCTAGATTAGTATTATAGTATAGCTAAGAGGTCGGGCTAGGTTCAGTTCAGCTAGAATAGATCCCTCATGTTGCTTATAAACACGCATATTATGCATGTTATACCTGAATCTCGAGTAGAAAACTTTAGCAGCACAATTTTGTTTTAACGCAATTACAAAAATACGCGCATACCGATGTGCAGTATCATAGTGTTCATGGAAAATCTTGAGGAAAAGAAGCGCCATTACGAAACAAGGCCGTCCGGCAGCAACGTCCAGCTGAAAGTGAGAGTTGCGGCAGCTAAGGAGTTGACAAGTTGTGAGTGCGGGCGACCATTAGCGGTAATGGTACTACAGTGACAGCAGCAGGTGTTATGGTTGCCTGTCAGTTCTGACACGACTAGTGAGCGAATATGAGGGCTGCCGCACTCTTACTGCTAATTCTGTTAACGGTTGGTGTTCCGTGTTAAAAAGATGCTAAATACATTGAAATATTTTGGTAACTATCGAAATACTAATATTATAATTTTTAATAATACATAAACATTCTATCAGAATTAATCGTCATATAAAGTGTGTTGTTTTATGTGTCTGAAAACTTCAATGTTTTTTTTTTGGCTAATTGCGTATCACTGTATAAGTTTCGGCAATTATGATTATTTTTGGCATAAATATTTTTATTGCACAAATAGAGTTTCAATAGGATAAAGGTTAGGCTCCTCCATCTATGATCATGGCTGTCCACGATGGGAAGCAACAAGGAAGGTATTGTAAGTAAAACTATTAGAAAGGAAAAAGTTGCTGCTTACGAGAACGCTCCTTTAGCATCTTGCAGTTTCCGTTCGAGATTATAATAATGTGATATGGATTAATTAGACGCTTTCAGAGACTGTAGCCTATACATTTGCTTAGAAGTAAACTTCGTGCCGCACCAAATTTTAAGGTATTATCTCAACAATTTTTTTATGAATTATCTCGTAACAATAGAATTAAAATAAATACCTTTACTCATTCCGTTCAGCTTTAATGGCATGTTACATATCACTTTCTGATAAGAAACAAATCGTTAATGATGTAAAATACCTCATATTACCAGTCTGGTTCAAAACCAAACTCGCGAATTAAAAGTGGTGATTTTTGCACGAATGCATCGAACACTTTAGTAAACTAGAGCACTCTGAGAGCGCATACCTCCGCCAAGCGAGACAACGGTAGCAAAAAATTCAAATTGGCTCCGAAACCATAATTTTCGTTGTATAAACTCCAAAATCTAATCATTTGTGCCATTTGATAGTTATAACAGCTTGTAAAATTTTCTTGAAGATCCGGTCATAACTTTTTGAGTTATACTGATAACAAACGTTAAGACAAACATGCAAACAAAAAAACCGATCTGCAACAAAATTTAATCATTTATGTCTTATAACATTACAAACAACCCCTATAAATTTCATGAAGATCCATTCGTTTTTTTTTTGTGAGTTATTGTGCTAACAAGCATAAAATTAAAAACAGTGACAAACGAACGAACATACAAATCATTACCAAAATTTAGTCATTTACTCTTTGTTATATGCCTAACAACTCATGTTAATTTTATAAATATCCACCCATATTTTTTTAAGTTACGTCATTGAGAAAAATAAGGCAGACAAACAAACAACAAGTGAACATATATGCACTAAAAGTTAATCATCTGTTCCTCCTAACGTACCTAACAATCCCTGTAAATTTCGTTCAAATCGGTTCAGAAATTTTTGAGTTATCTTGGTGACAGACAGACAAACAGTCAGACAGACAAACACGACGAAAACATAACCTCCTTGGCGGAGGTAATTACGGAAGCGAAAGAAATGTGACAGGGGAGCATTAGCCTTCTCAGTTGAGTACCTTGAAGTTCTTCGGACGAGGTCCAGTCTCCAACTGACGGTAGGCCTATGCACATCACTTCAGTGCGTCGAGTCGATGTTGGTAGCTAAGTTTGCAAAAAAAAAACAAAAATCGGGTTTTCGATAAGTCAACGTTCTTTCAGTTACGAGCCTCCAGGTGCAGGTGCACAGTAACCCACGCCGAGTAGAATAATGTTGCATATTCACGGAAGCAGTTTCTCTCATTTGCAGGCAGGAAAATGTCCACAGAAACCAGCTTTCTGAGTAGAATTGAGGTGCATATTCGCGGAAGCGGTTTCTCTCATTTGCAGCATTGCAGGCAGGAAAATGTCCACAGAAACCAACTTTCTGAGT
Source organism: Parhyale hawaiensis (assembly GCA_001587735.2). NCBI lineage: Eukaryota > Metazoa > Arthropoda > Malacostraca > Amphipoda > Hyalidae > Parhyale > Parhyale hawaiensis. The sequence goes on from LQNS02278161.1 coordinate 6,280,408, forward strand.
AGAATTGAGGTGCATATTCGCGGAAGCGGTTTCCCTCATTTGCAGGCAGGAGGTATACAGCAGTGATTTGTTTTAGGAGTTGAGGTGTATCTTCATTGAACCAGGAGTCCTCTTATTCAAGGGGAAAGGCTAACTGTTGCAAACATTTTCAATGGCGTTGCGATGGACTGCAGCATTTTACGTCTGTAATTACTTTAAAAGAAAAGTTACATTTGGAACGATGTTGTTAATTCGACGAAAACGCTAGGCATATCAACCCAAGAGTACTATTGACCGTTGAACATCACGCTTGTATTAAAGACAGGTATCCTACAATCCATGGTATTATCACTGCTCTTTGACTTTGTCTTAGAGACTGGACGCTGGACAGGTCGTGAGACCGGTTCACACGATGGTTTTCCTGCGTTTTTATTCAAACATTTAGATATTTTTGTCGTGTTCTTGTATAGACAACTGCGGGTACACAAAGATTTGCTAGAAATTTCAGTCAAATCAATTTGTTTAGCAAGCGTTACTAGAGAGATTTCGGAGGTCCTTTCCAATTTGGAGTGCATTTTGTCCCGGCGGCGCTACCGTCGTTCACGACGGATTCGTGTGCGTGTTTGTGTACGCAGATCGTGTGCGTGTGAGCGCCGTTCAAGTTGGTGCGCCGCGCTGCTCGCTGATTAAGTTAGGTTAGGTTAGGTAATGTTAGGTAAGGTTAGAAAGGCTAGTTTGGGTTAGGTTAGGTAAGGGTAGGTTAGGTTAGCCTACGTAGTGCTTATTTTAGTGGTAGCGCGCGCAGCAAAGCTTACTTGAACGCGCAATCGTCGTGAACGACGATAGTGCGTCCCGGGGAGCCAGGGAGTTTTCTACTGGGTAAACAGTCGCTGCAACGAATTCGAGCGCGGTGCAGATTTACCGTATGGCAAAACCATTGCCAATCAACACCAGGGACGGTCAGTTTCAACTTTTTGCAGTCACGTATAAGGTTTCACAGAGATGATCCGATATGAACTTTGAACGTGACGCAATTTTTCGCGATATAATCTGAGTGCACCCTTGCATGCCTCAATTAAGTATCAGTTCCAGTACGAAAGTAATATTTGTAAGAGCCTCAGACGGGTCCAGTATAGGCGTTACTGCTGATTTTCCCTCGCACTTTCCCGCCAGGTGGCGGTGGTAGCAGAAGGTCTGGCATCAAGGCGAAGTAAAGTTCGAGTGGTTGTTCGAAAACGAAGACTAGCGAAACATTCCAGCGAGAATACACACAGCACCAACACTGGTGAAGTTCCAAAAAACGCTTTCCTTCAGACTGTACAAACTGACACAGTTTCACAGCTGGTGTCTTCTGACGCAGGAGGTGACACGGGAAGTTCTGTGCACCCCAGCTCTGATTCAGTGGACGAGTTCAACATCACCGGAAGCAGGAACGCAAGTATCAACCGCGCCTCGTCCTTGAGCAATACAGACAACACGGTAAGTACCCTAACGCATCGTCTGCCTCCTTAGGTGCTCATATACAACTGTGGTTTATGAGGCAGCCGAGAATTCTGATAGGGTAGCACAAGTTACCCTTTTGCTACTGACGGTATTTGCACATACCATCGGCCATTTTCATGACCAGAGTCTGCGCGCAATGCTTTTATTTTACAATACTTTATTGATCGTGGATGGGTGTGGTAATTTTCGACATTAACATGAACATTTTTCAAAGAAACCTCACTGCTAGTATTGTAGCTATTATACAATTGAAAGACCTGTTTTTTTTTACAACCGAAAATTGGATTCATTTTAAATATTTAGTCACTGGCGGGATCTGTCTACATGCAGTACTGCCATAAAATGTACACTACTATAGTGAAAACCTAGAAAATAATTAAATTCAATCAACAGCTGTCACTCTCATTCAGTGACTAACATCTAATCTAGATGAACAGTCTACAACGTCCGAACTCTTTAGACTATATGCTTGCTAAAACTTTCGATATGCTAGCATAGTTCCAGGTGCATACTAAGGTACGAAAGTACTTGAAAAAGGAACTTCTTCACCTACATATCAAATATTAAATACAGAGATGGATTGCAAGATAAATGGAAGATGCATCATCAATTATTATTAATACGTACCTATATGAAATCACAAATAAAAAAATATACATACTGATTTGCATTTCATTGCAGGATGCGGAGACGTACAACTTCGCATTCCAAGTCGGCGAAGATAATCACGGGCACGTCTTCCGGCAGGAAGAGCGTCGCAATGGCGAGAACGTCGATGGGCAGTATGACGTAAGGTTGCCTGATAACCGAGTCATGACCGTCATGTATTCGGTCAACAAAACCACTGGCTTTCGTCCAAAGATAACTTTTAGAAGATTACCTGGCATTGACAATCGGACAAGTTTACCCAGTCGAAGCTCAATGGATCTGAATTTCGATGCGAGGATCTCCTTGAAATCAGGTGAAACAATCGAAATGATAAATACCGAGAAGGAAGATAACAACATAATAATACAGTCATCTAACTTGGCACAGGAAAGAGCAGGAGACAAAGCTAAGAGTATTGAGAATCAAGATTCTAAAAATCGCCATGAAACAATTCTGGAAGATGTCCAACCAAACAAAAATGTCGTCATTGCCTCCAGAGTGGATGTCAACCATCGGAGATCACGTGCAAGGTCAAACTCTCAGCAGTCATCAAAGATAATTTCAGAACATGCAAACAACAGCAGCAAAATATTTTCTTTGGGCACAGATATAACCAAGAATAATGGTGTTTCTGCAACAACGAAAGTATCAAATGTGGATCAAGCGACATCGGTCCAGAGAAATGGATCGTCGCCAGAAGCGGACAAACCGCGCTTCCGCCCCACGATCGCCCACAACGTAGTGCAGCGGATACGAGAAATGTTCGAAGCTAGGAAACGGGCACGAGCGGAACTTCGAAAACAAGGGCAATCCACAAAGAAAACTCAATCCTCAAAACCTAGAGAGGAAGCTTCAAGAAATGAAGAAAACCTGCAGCTGGTGAATGCAAAGAGTACCAGTGTTGAAGAAACATCAGGAACACAAAATGGAAAAGTTACTTCCGACCAATCAGAAATCAAGCGTTACGAATTTGAAACAAAAACTTCGACAGAATCGGAAAAATTTCAGATTGTTTACGTGCCTACCACTACGAAACAGAGCCATCGAGGAAGTAAGCGCCACCAGAGTGCTAACGCGAGACTCATTTCCCGAAGTAGCAGTAGATCGTCGTCCAATTTAGCAAAAAATGCAACAGAATTTCTCAGTCACAGTCAAACAAGAACTGATGCCAGCATCAATCATGCCACTGACTCAAGAAAGGATGGCGTCCAGAGGCAAGTTCACTCTTCGAGAGAGAGAGAAACTACCAGTCCAACAGACACTTGGGTATTTGTAACAGAAACATCGATATCGCAGCTACATGCAGTTCAGAACCGAAACATTTTTGAAAACAGCGTAAGTAAAGATGTGGAGCGCTCTACGAAAAAGCCATCGGTGAGAAACGACGCGAACGTCACCAGTGAACCAAGTGGTACAACACTACACAAGGAACTCAAAGAAAGCTCAGCCGAGTTCCAAAGATCGGAAAGGTTCTTTTTTGAAATAACAACAAGAGCAACTCCACGGCCCGCCTCTTGGCCGGGACTGGCAGGGTCATTACTTGCTTACAAATTCGACTCACTCAGAAAAGGGAATCAAGACATAACTGCTCAGCGATTGGTCAACGGTGAGCTTCACAGTGACGAGCCCGGCGTTGTTCCCACAAATACTGAAAATAAGCAAACACAGGCAAGTGCAATACTTCAATTCGACTCCACAATGAAAGAAAATTTCGATGACACCAACGCTAGCAAAAATTCGCTTGACGGTTTGAATGGAACTCCTTTTGATCGAATCCGGCAGATGACGAAGTCAGAGGAGAGCTCAACGCTTACTTCAGATGCTCAGGCCACAACAGTGAACGTTTTTTCGGATGCGTTCCATAGAAACTCTGTTGACAATGGCCTCACTCGACCACCACGGACAACGCACGTGTACCTTAACACAAGCATCGAAGTATCGTCAACTACAACAGATACAACCGAGCCAGCGACTTTAGTTACTACAGAAGCCACAATTCTACCGAGACCGCTGGCGGCCATCCAGGCAGCCCTTGCGTTCCAGGCAGCGAGAGTAAACAACAGAAATGCAGGGGCGACGTCGGCACCGAGTGAAAATTTACGAGAGGCTGGAAACGAAGCGGATGCGAAAGAAGTTGAAACGGATATGCCGCCGTTTTTCAAAGCATTTCAAGCAGTCGGTTGAGTTTTCGTTTCAACGTATTACCGGGCCAGAGGCAACTTAAATTTATCCCTCAATTTATATGTTGTTTCATATAGGAATAACTATTGGGAACGTTAAAGATATGCTACACTATGAGAGTGAGGGTTAAAAAAATGTCGAATTCAAGGATGAAAGTTTAATTGATAACAGTTGTCCGTATACGTACGTACCTAACATGGAAAAATCATATCTTAGAAAATATAAGGCAAGCTTTGGGAGAAATACACGAAGTTCAGGAGCTAAGTAAAGTAAAACCAACAAAGCAGGACTCATTGTGTTACATGCACATCGATTACTGGCTTTAGAAACACAGAACACTGCGCTATTGAGATAAGGTTCCCATGCTTTGAGAAATATTCCTCCACTATTCCGCGTAGAGTAAAAGACTTTTTGTGATTAGTTTGAGTACAATAAAGTACCGGTCACGTAGACAGAACTGAGAGATAATTTGAAGATCTTTGAAATTCATTGGTGCAGACACATCCAAATATGTAGTCGTATTGTTTCAATATTCAAGGATAAGTTGGCTTCGGCATTTGATTGTTTCCCTAAGCTTCGAATGGGTTTAAAGCAATAGGATTTTGTTTCCCAAAGTTATCGTTATCGTTTGGCAAAAACTGGGGACTTTTCGGTAACAACAATTTTGAAAAACGTTATCATCAATAGCATTTCAAAATTATCGAATGTTCGCCTCTAAAACAAAACATTTGGTCAGCAAGTGATTTACGACAGGCAAAAGTTGCAGAAGGCGATGCACTTACACGTGCGGTATCCATACTTCGAAAAAACTTGGTATTAAAATACACTTACAAGCTAGGACGAATGCTCTTTTCAGTACTAAAGAAGCTCAAGCTTTATCAAAAATAGACTTCAGCAAGAAAGGATAGATGCACAAGTTATTTTAGTAAACAAAATTTCTTCGACATCGAAGAATGTGTGAAAATTATTACCACCTCAAGAACCTCACAAGTGAGGATATTCCTACCTCCCTGTACAAATTTATAATACTAAAGCTAACATGTCGCCATAGCTCGCTGTGGTGTAAGCAGAAGCCGGTTGTATAAGATACAGCATCGCGGCTGTTACGTGAGTCTGGGTGTCCGCATTCGTCTAACCGGGTTAGCTAAAGGTAAGCGAACACCGACGCGAGGAGGTTGTACCCTGTAAGGGCGACGGTACATGTCCTAGCGGGCCTCTAGCCCAATCATTTATAATTAGAGTTCAATACCTTTACGCACATCTTCCTCACTGTACTGATATTCAGGCACAGAAGCGTAGCACCTGAGAAAAACTGACTATACATGAGCTTCTTGTTTTCCAGAAGGCTAATTACAGTAGTGCAGTAACCTTCAGACTAACTCCATTAATTTTTTCCGTGAAATGAAGTTCTCAAAACCCGTGTTTCTATGAAATATACATTAGCAGTTCATTTGGAGGAGGGCTAGTGGCACACACAAGCCCAGTAACCCTCTTGGTAATCCCTTACCCCTACTGATACCAGGCTGTGTTGTTTTGTTACAGGGGTTCCTTGTCCTATTATATTCACAGGGAGAAGCACGCCTTTGTGGCTAGGTAACACAGCCCGGTACAATAGGGACATTTGATTGCATTTACGGAGATATCGTACGTGTGAAACCAGCCGCCCTCCAATTATAAGCATCCGGCGGATCTCACGCCTTGTGAGAATGTTCAGCGAACCAGCTGAGGGTGTGGAGCAAGGTATCCACCTCCACTTCCACCTTGTTGAGTGGGTGACAGTCAGGGTACATGTGCGCTCTGCCGGGACAATAGTAACACTAATAATCATATGTTATCTCGTAAACAGTGGATAAACCTAACGTGGTTTTCTTTTACCTTAATTCGAAAATTCTAAAGCTATGGTAGAGTGAAAGTAATGAATAGTAGTTGGTGTCGACAGCCAGTTTGTGTATCCCTCGTCGTACTTCCCCTCGCCTATTGATGTCGGAGTGCATCATACAGCGAAGAACTGAAGGTTCGTTGCTCACGCCGAGTGACTCGAACCTGCGAATTTCACATGTGGCGTGTTATGGCCATTTAGCCATCGAGAAGACGTTCAGTCACAGAAATCGGCCCCACCTTTACACTATTACAAATTATGGCCCCTCACAGTATAGGAACCAAACACAAGCATAATACAAGGCTTGGAACGCTCTTTCCCTGATCCAGCTTCATGCCTTTAATTATCTTTAATTATACAGTTGAGGTATTTACGTACAATGCTTTTGTTTATGCTTTTGTTTCAATAAATATTACTTTTAAATTAAAACTGTAACATTAACGGTTGTTAGCAGTATCATTCACAGAGTGTAGCATATACATGTGGTAAGACGCACTTAATCTTCCCACGACCGCAAACTTTACTCAACAGCATTCATTTCGTGAGCCTCTAGGCAATGTTTAGCCAATTTGTGAATTCACTGATGAGTTATACTATCCATAATATTTAAGAAGTCCTCAAACAACAGCAAGAGCATTACAATATTCGAAATATTTCTTGGAGACAAAAGATTGGAGCGAAGGTATCACGCCCGCTGGTCTGCCTACTGTTAGGACCAGAGCCAAAGTGGTTAGTGGCGCTGCCTCGCTCGTTAATGTGAAGCCGGCTGTTCTATTCCCAAGCC
>LQNS02278161.1:6303800-6326775 GCA_001587735.2 Parhyale hawaiensis
AAATTTATTTTTCGATAGACATGGCGTCTCTCACGGTCTCTGGTTTGTTTACAAAATCATTGACCGTTCTTGTGCTTTTCAGTGATCACGATGATCATGATCACGGTGATTCTGATTACGAGCGTGGCCACAAAAAGACGCCTATAGAAGAAAACATCACGACCTTGCATTTCAAATTTTAACTTTTGACTTGTCCAACGGCTGGAATCACTCTTTGATCACGCATGATTAGCCTGAGGAGGAAATCACGCTGCGACCAATTTTCACCAATGATCACGGTTGATTGCTATCAGAATCACGTCAAAATGCGGTCACAAAAACGCGTAAATCATGCAGGATCAGGGGAATCATCCGCACGGTGGTCACAAAAAGAAGCCTTTAGTTTTATGCCTTTGTATGCTCAAAATGCTTTAAATACTGCTAGTTCAGTCATGCATTGACTTCAAAATAAATAAATCTTCATAAGCAATCCATTCCTTACCATTTTCCGTAAAAATACGATGAAAATATATTTTCGAAAATTGGTGAAGTACGCCATTCTCAATCCTCTGCAGTTGGTTAATCTCTGAAGCTGTGAGGATCACGACGTTGGCGGCATAAAGGACTGAGGGCAGAGCTAAACTTTTCCAATATGCCTTTCCCTCCAACAGTTTACAGTAGCTCTTTGCAATGACAGAGTACATTACTGCAGCCATTTTTTGCTTATACCATCATATTTTTCTTATGAGTACTAAACATATTTTTCCAATTATCGATATTGAGTCGTTTTACGTCAATGAGACACGCAAGGGTTATCCGGTGTTACGCAAACTCGTAACCCAGAGGCCTGTTGTAATCAAATTGCCTCAGAGTTACTCGGTGTTACTCTATTATAGAGGTGAATGAGACAGGATTTCTCAAAGCGTAATCCCGTAGCAAAAAAATAATAACAATAATAATAATAATAAATCCAATGTAAACACAGACGTTTATTCGTAATTATTGCTGATATTCATGAAATAGCCAGTAAAAATTTCGTGATAGGTCTCTGCATATCTTTTTATCATAAAATTTATGAATAACGCCAACACCTCCCGCCCGTGGAGAATTATGTGATAAATAAATGAAATTTTCTCCATAAACCCAACAGACCGATATCGTGAGAGCTCAAAACGTAAACAAACCAACAAGCGCAATCAAATAACAATTAACACTCAGCTAAATAAACAAATATTTAGTTTTATTTGTGACGAATATAACGTAGCAACAAAATAATATCTCTTGTAGCAAATATATAGCAAAATACGTCTCCACTGGTCACAAAACATAATTATACGCATATTTAATCGATGCATATGTGGCGACTTCGCTCACGACCCACCTATTTCTCAGGGTAACGAGTTTGCGTAACACCGGGTAACCCTGGCGTGTGTTATTGACGGAAAATGGCTTAATGCGACACGGAGTTTGGAGACGGAGTTACTTTCGAGGTAACCCGGGGTTACCCAGCACGCTCAATGCGAAATTGGTGGGTAGTGAGCGTAGTAACACCTGCAGATGCTAAGCCTCGCCGGCAAATATGCATCGAATAAATGTGCCTATAATCATGTTTTATGACCTGTGAAGACGTTTTTTTCCTATGCAGCGTTAAAAGTATTTATATTTTGTTGCTAGGTTATATTCGTCACAAATAAAACCAAATGTTTATTTATTTAGCTGAGTGGTTAGATATTTCGATTGTGCTTGTTGGTTTGTTTACGTTTGGTGCTCTCGTGAAGTCAGTCTATTGAGTTTATAGAGAAAGACCTTCAAATGATATAATTCATCATATTTTTATGGAAAAATGATCTGCAGGGACCCATTACAAAATTTTTAGGTGCTGTGTCATTATCAGCAATAATTATCTATAAACGTCTGTGTTTATATTATGTTTGTGTTTGTTTTGGTTGTTTGGAGTTACGCTTTGAGAAATCCTGTCTCAATCACCTGTATTATAGAGTCACACCGAGTGAGAAACACCGCGTAACTCTGATGCAATATTATTACAAAAGGCCGCAACTGATATCCAAACGAATCCGTAACAATTCAAAATAAACAATGTTTTCAGTAGAGTTGTGCTCTTTCACACATTTATCATAATATAAAATTAAATATATATGTGTTTGTTGAAATTGGGTTGTTTCATTGCAACTTGAAATATTTCCATGCTACGTTGCATAGAAATCAACGCAAACACATTGCGGCCTGAATTTGCTACGCACGATCAGCTGTGGTATCCGAGATATCTGAAGAGTACTCAGAAATTGAATCACATGTGAGACAGTGAATCTGCATTGATTTCACTTCTGGCCCTCCAGGAAAGACTGAGGCTGGCTGGCTAAGCCTGGCTTCAATTTTCCTTTAATCCAGCTAAAGAAGAAGAAGCTGTGGTATCCACATTACTATTTTTGCGATACAAGTGCATATTAGGACAGCTCATCATTTTTGGTGGATAATATCCTCTTTCTCGTTACGTGGTATTTGCGCTGATTGTAAAATTTTAGGGGGGCATACAAAGTAGACAGCAATTCTTTAGTTTGTGTTCAATAAAGCCTAGCCTAATCCTATTGCCGCTACCATGCTCGGCGAAGAATCAAACAATAATCAATTCACTCCTTGCTACGACTTCTGAGCACCCGGGTTGCTTTTTATCAAGAAACTGAGTGATATCTGCAGATGATTGAGCGCTTTGAAAGTTTTTTTTATGGTTTACCGATTCAGTAGTGCAGACTGGTTTGCATTATTTTAATGTGAATTTGCAGCTCTTACAATAATGGCCCATTTAAATTATTTGTCCTGTTCAAGCCAGCCTGCAAATTCACAATCAGTTAGCCACACTGAGCTTCAATTGTTTGGTTGTACGACTTAGTTTTCTCTTTCGGAGGCGATGTGCAGATGCACACTGAACAAAAATGGCGGTGGTTGCCTTTCGATTCCCGGAAGAGATGCTGCGCAATAGGCGAATTTGAGTACCATACGCCGGGGTAACTCGGGACAATTTTCAGGGTTTTTTGTCAATAACTTCTTACTATGAATGAATTTTGCTACAAACTAGGTGTCATTTTGTAGGTCTAGATGAGAGCTACAGAATGGTGTATAAAAAAAATTCTAGCTTTTAACAATAGCCAGCAGTGAATGACAAAAGAGCGTCCTGAATTACCCCGGCATCCGGGGCAACTCGGGACACCTGTAAAAAAAGCGTTAGAAACATGCTTTAAAACTATTTTTAGAAGCTCAGATGTGTTTAATGATGATTGCCAACGTCCACTGTACATTAGTTGACTATATTAATATGTTGGACAAAGTTTTTGAAGTCATAAACACCTGTGGAGTAAGATTGAATTGTATTTCTACTATCAAATTCTATCACAAATTTCTAAATTTTTCTCAACTCTTCTATGTAAGTACATTCCTGGTTTGCAGCCAGATGTCATTGACAGGCACTCTATTTTGAAAAACTGCCCAAAAGTTCTGTCAATGACGAAGTATATGCCGCGATGTTGAATTCTCTGTATGACGTTCTGATGAAACATTACAATACAAAGCATTCCTTGCGGTGATGTAGAGTCCAGCTAATGTTATGGAGTATAATACGTTCTCTACACTTTTCAGTACCTGTTACATGTCCTTTTTTGACGTATTTTTTCCATAAAACTTAACTAAAAACTAGTTTAAAATGCCCCACTGTCATTACTAGTGCAAAGTAATATCCAGTGCCGCATTTGATATTATTAGTACGTTTTTTCATGTAAATACCTGCTAATACTTATAGTTGGGACCAACAATGAATGTTTTTGTCCTTTTCAAGTTAAATCAGACCTTTTTACTGGAAAATATTATTGATAAAAACGTTTTACTTGGTGTCCCGACTTACCCCAGCAAGGTGTCCCGAGTAGCCCCGGGTTGCGGGAATGGCTGCCATTTTGTTTTGAGAAGAGGTAGATAAATTCTGATTGTGAGATTCTATAGCCAACACCCTAGGCTACATTTCATCTAAGTAACTTTTAGCTCTCCACCTTTTAGATTTTTCTCCCCAGACCTTAGTCTGAGTACTTTTTCAAAAAATGAAAAATACAGTTTTTTTTCTACAATTTTTTTCGAGTATTTGCATGAGCTGAATTGAATGCTTGCTATGCTGAACCGATAGCAAAAATATTGAAGTTTATTGCCCTACTTTTAGTTTGGCGAGACTCTGCAGAGTTTGGTTTCTATAGCCCTCAATATGGCATGGCAGAGTGCTATCCCGGGTTACCCCGGGTGTCCCGAGTTAACCCGGCGTACGGTATCTGCACAGCGTCACTTCCAGGAATTCTTCTGAAGGTCCAGAACTTCTGCCGGACTTTTTCCAGGAAATGCCGAAGTTTTCCGGTATTCCGGCTTTGTTTCAGTTTCTCGGAACTTTCCAGGAACACCCTGGAAAAGTGAAAAAAGTCCGGGAAAACGGGGTTCCACTGTATTAGGTTAGGTTAAGTAGTGCTTCTCGTGGTTGTGATGAGGCAAGAAAGCTTACTTGAATGCACGTGCTGTGATGAATGTACACAGAATGGCGAGTTTAAGACCAGTGTGGGCTCGTCTGGACTGGGCAAAATTTGTCACCAGCAGTGAGCCAAACAGTCCCTAAAGACTTAGTGTTGGAAAACTTACAAGATACTGTAACGCACACAGTTCCCATTGCACACAGAGCTATGGACGCTTTCAGTTGCAATTAGTCCTGGCAGAAGACTAAGAGGTACACCATAGGTACTGTAGCTCTTATTTATTTTTTGAAGTCACCAGAAAAATATGTACACTAGTAGCTACCCATTTATTTCTTTGTGCAGTCACCAGAAAGATCCAAATCACAATTTGAAACTTTGAAGTCACAGTTATATTTTTGACAATGTTCATTATCTGAAATTTGAAGCCACAGCAGCTATGAAGGACAAAAAAAAAAAAAAACAGCAGCTGCGAGGACGAGAGCAACACCAGCAGCGAGGGACAAAAGTAACAGCAGCTGAGAGGACGAGAGCAACTGCAGCAGGGAGGGTCAAAAGCAACAGCAGCAGCGAGGGACAAAAGCAGCAGCAGCTGCGAGGATGAGAGCAGCAGTAGCTGCGAGGACGAGACAAGAGCGGCAGAAAGACTAAGAGCAACAGCCGTAGCCAAGATCTGAGAGCAGCTGCTGCAGCAAGAACAAAAGCAACAGAGATGGCAAGAACAGTGGCGGGGACAGCAAGAGCAGCAATAAAAACAAGAGCTGTAGTGAGGACAAGAACAGCAGCAGCAACAAGGACAATAGCAGTTGGAGCGAGGATGAGAGCATCAACAAAGATGAGAGCAGCAATAGCAAGGATGATAGCATTAGCTACAAGAATGAGAGCAGTATGATAGTTGTGAGGACAAGAGCAGCACCTGTGAGGACAAGAGCTGTAACTGTGAGCTCAAGAGCTGCAGCTGTGAGCTCAAGAGCTGCAGCTGTGAGCTTAAGAGCAGCATACCTCACAGTTTGGTGAAATTTTCATCAAATTCCATCCGTAACTTTTTGAGCAAGGGTAGGTACCAAGAACAAAGAGGCAGAGAACCAAAGAAGTGGTTGAATAGATTGATTTTCACAAAAAAGTTAGTCATCTGTTCCTCCTAGGCTAACATGGCTACAATCAGTGTAAATGTTATTGTCTTGGTGGCTGACAGTCAAACTCAACAAAAACCTGACCTCCTTGGTGGAGATAATAAAACGGTGTTAGCTACAAACTCCTTAGACTAGTCAAACATCAGTACCAAATGCATAGGCTAAGTGCTATTGTACTGTTAAGAGGCCTCAACATATTTATAAAAAAATAATTTAATCATTCTTTAATGGCTTTTTGTGAGGGGAAGGAATATTTTAATATGATAAAAATATACCATACATGAAATGCAGTTTTTCAAGTCTCAAGAGCCAACGTTTTCCAGGGATCTTTCATATACAGGAGCTAGCTATAGCCTACCGGTATACAGTATAGGGTTGATTGGGGCAAATCATGCGCATTTTTTTTCAATTGGTTTTCACACTCTTACTATCGATCCTTGAGAAACGGCTATTTTACTGTAAGGGCAGTGTTACATGTAGTTACGATACATATAAAGTTTGTGGCTAAATTAGGAAAATTGAGCGTTTCTTTTGCTTCAATTCGCTATCACACAGTTATTGTCGATCTTTGGGAAATGGCTATTCCATTGTAAAAGCAATGTTACATGTTACTGTACGTATAATAGCCAAACCAATATGTGGCAGTAAAAACTGGAAGAAACAACCTGCATTTTACAACCAGTCTGCCAATGAGANAAGAACAAAAGCAACAGAGATGGCAAGAACAGTGGCGGGGACAGCAAGAGCAGCAATAAAAACAAGAGCTGTAGTGAGGACAAGAACTGCAGCAGCAACAAGGACAATAGCAGTTGGAGCGAGGATGAGAGCATCAACAAAGATGAGAGCAGCAGTAGTTAGGATGATAGCATTAGCTACAAGAATGAGAGCAGTATGAAAGTTGTGAGGACAAGAGCAGCACCTGTGAGGACAGGAGCTGTAACTGTGAGCTCAAGAGCTGCAGCTGTGAGCTTAAGAGCAGCAGCTGTGAGCACAAGAGAAGCATACCTCACAGTTTGGTGAAATTTTCATCAAATTCCATCCCTAACTTTTTGAGCAATGGTAGGTATTAAGAACAAAGAGGCAGAGAACCAAAGAAATGGTTGAATAGATTGATTTTCACAAAAAAGTTAGTCATCTGTTCCTCCTAGCCTAACATGGCTACAATCAGTGTAAATGTTATTGTCTTGGTGGCTGACAGTCAAGCTCAACAAAAACCTGACCTCCTTGGTGGAGATAATAAGACGGTGTTAGCTACAAACTCCTTAGACTAGTCAAACATCAGTACCAAATGCATAGGCTAAGTGCTATTGTACTGTTAAGAGGCCTCAACATATTTATAAAAAATAATTTAATCATTCTTTAATGGCTTTTTGTGAGGGGAAGGAATATTTTAATATGATAAAAATATACCATACATGAAATGCAGTTTTTCAAGTCTCAAGAGCCAAAGTTTTCCAGGGATCTTTCATATACAGTAGCTAGCTATAGCCTACCGGTATACAGTATATTGTTGTTTCAGGCCCTGAGGGACAGTGAGGAGGGAGCTAGGCGACAGGGATGTAGGTACTTAATATACCTACCTACATTGAGTTTATTCCTTGCATTGAAAATGCCACAACACAGCTGGAACTTAACTATTAAAGGGTGCAAAATTGATTTTTTAATCCAGGCATTTGGCTTTTACAGGTACAGTTATGAAAGGAGTGGAAATTTTCTCATTCTAGCTTTCTGTGTGTACTATAATGAATGGAATAGCTGCAAGTAAATAAAATACAAAAATGAGTGATGCTACACTGGCGTATGCCTTTATTGCCACCATTATTGCTGTTGTTTTAGTGGCAATACTCTATTTACAGTCCAAGTTGAAAGAAGGTGAGCAATGGATGTAGGTACCTATATACCATAGCCTACTTGCATTTAATGTAGCTAGCTATATGTTAATATCTCGTCCTTTAAGAAAGATGTGGAGCATCTGAATAATAGACTACTACCTAGTAGCTACTTGATAAGTTTATAACTATACTGATTCCTGTGTAGTGTTGGATTTTCTTAAATTTGCCTTTCATGAGCGGCACTAATAAATCGGGTGGGTGAGTAGGAAGGTAAGGTGTGGCAGTCTCGCCAAGTCCCTTATTACCATTTGTAGCTGCATATTTTTCCTCTCATAGCTAATATGAGAAAAGAAGCTATCTACCTACAGGCCAATGTTTCAGAAGCTCTGATCAGAGTCATTAGTTTTTTCTAAAGTTACCTCGACCTCTCAGTTTTTGTGATGATGGAAGGATTTGTTGACCTATAAAAAGCATCTGCTAAAATGTTGCTATTTAGCATTAAAATTATTTTACATCTTCCATTTTCATGATTTGCTTGTTGTGTACCTACAGGGCCACTTGAAGAAGAAACACCTGTACAACCACAAGCAGCTGTGAGAAGACCTGCTGCTGCCAACCGAGGTGCTGGGCAGAGGAACACGAGGGCAAGACTTCAGGCGGTCTGTAAGTGCTTTGCTCTAATTTTGTAGATGTGATACTAGAGTAAAGTTTCTGCAAGTACAAGCAGTTGTTTTTTATTATGATACCAACTATAGCTAGCTAGGTATGTCAGGGACAAATGGTATAGCATTTCAGTAGTACCGGTAGTCTGTTTGTTAGTGCTTAGAATTTTGACATCAGTACGTAGGTACTGTTTATGCATAGGTATACCTAACTACTACCAACTTCATTTTATAGTTCCTCTTTCTATAGCTAATTCGTATGAAACGTTGCATCGTTTCTAGTTCATTTCTGGTAATATATCATACATTTTTCATTATTAGTGGCAGAAAGACGTGGTGAAGCAGTGCAGGAGGACTCTGATGATACTCCTGCAGTAGCAGCAGCAGCTGTCCCTCCTGCACAACAACCAGGTGCAGAAGGCAGTAGTGCTGAAGAAGGTGACGAAGATGTCCCTAGTGCTCCCAAAGGCAAGATTGGTAAGAAGAAAGCCGCCAAGCTTCAACTAAAAGCTGAAAAAAAGGCTCTTCGTGAAGCTGAAGAAAGAGAACGAGAAGAAAAAAAGGCTCGCGATGCTGAAAAGGCTGAAGAAGAGAAGAAACGAGAGGAAGAAGAGGTTGGACAGCAATGAAAAAAACTGTTGAACTTCAGGATTTGTAATTCACCATGCACTACATATATGAACTGATCGTACGCTTACCTACAAATTACTACATATAGCCTAAGTGCAAAATTATCAGTAGCTATTTGCCGTTATGCACAACCAGCGTGGACAAAATTATTGGTATCTTGCAGAGCACGCAACCATTATGAGCGAGATTAATAATATCTTGCAATACCCACAAGTGACCCAACCTATACGACCCAAAATGATTACTAGTTACCATGCACTACACTCGACCTATGTCAACAATATTAGCACTATCGTACCTATATTTATTCACTCATATTTTAGTTACTACCAAAAAGCTCTTGAGTTATCCATGGCTCTACTGCTGCTGCGTGCTTTTGTGACATGAACTACTTCATTGAATGACTTCTTTGCATATGTGTAGTTACCAGCTTTTTCTACATCTTATTTCAGGCAGCTGAAGAAGCCAAAAGGTTAGAAGAAGAAAAGAGGCTTCAGGAAGAACGAGAGCGAAAGGAACGCGAAGAATATGAAAAACTGATAGCTTCATTCACTGTAGAGGAATCAGGATTCGATCAGAACGCGGATGACAGAGCAGAAGAAGATTTACTCAAAGAATTTGTGTCTTTCATAAAGGTGAGCTCCTACATACTGTATAATACGCTAGATCCGTAAATGTTACTGTAGTTGTTGGCTCTTAGCAAAAAAAGATAAATAATAGCTAGGAATGCATGCAATTGTGGCTCCCATGAAAAGGCTTGAATTAAACTAAAAGCTAGTGACCATCTGTTGAGATTACTACTAAGCTATAAATTATGCTTACTCTGTGTTAGTGAACTTTCCTGCTGATTATGAATAGTTCGTACCTAGGCGTAACAATCTGTCAGTAACTGTTGGAGTGAAAAAAAAAAAAAAACGCCTAATAAGACAAACTAACGCAGTGTGAAAGAACAATCTGTATCTCAAACATAGGTACTGCTACTGTAAACAATATGCTCAGAAAAATGTGTCTGTAACTATGTACCTACTGTGTTTCTTCCCTCACCGCAAGAAAATTCTCTGAGTAGATATACGGTAACTATTATTCTTTATGTGCATTCTAATTACAAGGTAGATATTCTTTTCTACATATCGTCTATGGCTTTACCACAACTCTCCAGTATTGCAAAACGTTGGTACTTCTTAAAAAAAAAAGACCTGACACAAAACCACTGGGTCGTGTAAGCGCGAATCGAAGAATATTGAGCATTTGAATCTATCTTCTATGGAATAGTGTCGTGCACCTGTGAAGAAGTGCGCCGTTTTGAAACTGAGTCCATCGTGCCTGAGCAATATTATCTCATGGTATTATTATTGTTGTTATTATGTTAAGGGTTCTCGTGGTATTGTCAAGAACTGTACGTAGGTACTCTTTTGGAAGTAGGTCTATCGTTTCTGAGACAGTCTGTAGGTAAGGCAAGTCTGTCATCTCTTTTGCAGCAAGAAAAGGTTGTGGTACTTGAGGAACTGGCCGCCCGATTTCGTCTCAAAACACAGGCTGTTATCAACAGAGTGCAGGATTTGCAAGCCCAGGGAACGTTAACTGGTAAGTGTCCGTGTCTTACGAAATGTGAGTGAATACGTATGTGGGTTAAGCCTTCCTAGACACAACTGCGGTGCTTTAAGGGATAAAAAGGAAGGGACATGTAGTCATTTGAGCAAGGTCTACAAGTGCTGTTCCTAAAAATATTGATGTTGAACTCGGATATTAGATGATAGGCCAGCGAACATAGTAAGAGACTTAACACTTCACCGCCGGAAAGGACTTTTTGGTCACGTATCAAAAAGTGCTATCTCTTTACGAAAGAAATTTTAATGAAGGCTGTAATTGCCGAATGGCTAACTAGGGACAGCGGCATGTCAGTATTAATATACAGTATATGTTAACCCCTTCATGGATTAACTCTAGTATATCCGTCAGCAGTTGCCTAGTGCTTGAAGATTATGGTTACCAAATTGAGGCAATGTAAAAAAAAATCATTGAACGTTTGAGGCTAACTAAAATGAAAACATATTGCAGGTGTGCTGGACGATAGAGGAAAGTTCATTTACATCAGCATGGCAGAACTGGAAGGCATCGCCAAGTTCATCAGACAACGAGGCCGAGTTACACTCAGTGAGCTGGCCGAGGCTTCAGGCACTCTCGTCAGCCTGGCTCCAGATCGTCCTGCGTCTGCTGCCGCCGCCAACTAATGTCGCTCTTTAGGTGTTCCAGATTCGCTAGCTCTGAATGGCTTGCTGCCTCATACTTTGTCCCGATAGCTTCTCAAATTTAATCTCCTATACATAGCAGCTCAAGAGGGAGGATGTCTGTTGTCTTGGCAACAACCTCGTCTGCGTCCACACTCTATAGTTAGGGTCAGTCTGTGTCTTGTGTGAGGTTGTGCTATGCTACGGGCTGTGGATTTCCATGAGAACTCAAATTTCTTCTGCCTGTATTTTTTCACAGACATTGGGTATTAAGTATCAAGATCCCATGTGTGTTATTGGCTGAGGTGATACCAGTTTTGTTCAGCATACATTGCGTGTGCTGAGTTGTCTTACTCACAACTCTTTTATCAAACGGTGTGGATTCTTTGATATTCCCTTTAGTTCATTTCTCGTGTTTTGCACGTGTGGTTGCGTCATAGACTGTTAAGTCTCACATTTTTTTAGGGAACACTTTCCATTCTTGTACTCTCATTCAGCCTTAAGCCCGCTGCAGACGATAGTCTTTTGTCCTGTGTTTTCACTTCACCTTGTTTGAGTATTTCGTCCTGTCCTTTAACACAGCTGAGTGTCGACCGAGAGTTTCGATAAAATGTTTACCGTCGTATCCGTTGGCTTAGCAAGTGTCACTTGCATCTTTTCGAAGCCTTGCATCTTTTCGAATTTTCAGCGAATATCGTTTCTGAAAGCAGTGCAAGTTTTTGTTGCTTATATAGATACAGCTACGCATTCGAACGCTGTATAGTGAAAACACAGGACAAAAAAAGGACCATCGTCTGCAGCAGGCTTTAGCATTCTTGTCGTAACAGTTTCGATTCACATTACTTCTCCAATTCGAATGAAAACTTTTGGAAAAAGACGCTCGTACATGTACAGTATTGCCGTTGCTGGTAGAACATTCGGTGTATAGGGCTCTCAGCGACTAGCTTGTTCAGGGATATTGCACTTTGTCTCTCAGTCCTATCTCCCGCGAGTCGAGGTTTGTTTATATGTCTGTGTATGAAATGTGAATCTTGCTCATTAGGTTCATTCTTCATCATTGGATTTGTTTTTTACTGGAATGTCTGGTGTATTTTATGGCGATAAATGTGCGCGAAAACGTCTTGTTTTGTGGTTCATTATGAGCAGTGAGCAAAGAATGCAACGAGAGGACTCGATAGGACTAAAATAAAACTTAGCCGCGACCGCACGTAGCAAATATACATCATATTGACGAGTTGAAGTATTTGAGTGTGGGACCTCAGGCCTTCGTATGTTGTTTTCTTGAGCATATAACCATATTTTTTCGATTTATTTCATTGAATCTCCCGCTCATAACTGGCCAGCTACTTGAGCTGCAGAACACCGTAAAATGTTGTCGCCAAGTACAGAAAGTTCGAGCAAAAGGCTTACTGTAACTGTGGTTTCACTCTCGTACAGAATTGGCTATAATAGTGCTTATAATTGTTGGTAAGGAATAAATATGTTCTGTGAAGAGCACTGTGAACTGAATATGCAGTGTAAATAAGGCTTTAATCAAGAAAATTAAATTAAATTAGGTCGCTGAAAGGGAAAAAACTTTAGCGCTAGTGCTGTGAAAGTTTCCACCTGCATGCAGTGCAATTTTCTATAAATCATGGTTAAGTAAGTTAGTTACTAGTATATATTATCTTAATTTATTTATGCGCTAGAGATGAATTTCGCGATTTAAGACTATTTTTCTGGTTAAATTCGTCATTGATGACGTTACTTTTTGGTGCTAAATTCTCGTGAGTCCTCCCGTTACGCTCTTTGCTTCCTGGTTATAATCATTATGATGTCTGGAAAAAAAAATTTTTTTCAACGGAAGTGTATTTTTTGGAAGAACTTAGCATTCAAACTTTGGTGTCGGCAATTCGATAGTATTTATTGTTATTGTTTTCTATGAAAATTTGAATGGACTCAACAGTTGTTTTACTTAACCCACATGTGGCAAGTTATGTAGTGTTCATGTATTTTATTGCAAAGCACGTAGACTTAAATTTTACTAAACTCTGATTATCTGAATTTAATTTCAATAATCGTATGAATAATACAATTTAGAAAATATGGACATTGAAATATAGGTACTTTGCCAATAAAAAGCAAAAATAAGAACATGCTAATTGTGTCCATTTCTTGGTCCTACAAAATCTTATTTCGTTCAAAAATTTTCCGCGGCACTGTTAAGGAGGTAAAGGTTAGGTCAACTTTGATTGCACTCTCCTCGGGGAATCCAACACGGACTGATTCGTGCGGCAGATATAGGCCAAATGGCCCAGAGAAGTAAGTACAGCTGCAGCCGACCACTGGTCGCTAAGAACAATGGTGTATTTTGCGGATGTTTCAACAACCCGTGCCCCTCGCCCTACCTTAGGTAAGTACCCCCACGGTAGCTATGCGCACCAAGCAAGTTGGCAGATTCAGCGTGCCTAGCGTCATGCACAATGATCGCTTACGTGGCTTGGGGATCATTCTCGAGCCCTTCGGTGCAAACGTGCGGCACGCAAGGCCGCTGCTACCATGAGTGTATTTGCTGCTCATGCGGAAGCGACTGATGTGCAGAAAAAATACAGTTTTTTTTTTAATGACACCATAGAGTTCGCATACAACGAGCAAAGTAAAAGGGACTGGCATAGTAGAACTTGTGAGTTAAAAAAATACATAATGCGTTTGACAGGCGAGAGACAATCATATTGTAGCTCGCTATTAAACTTATTTTACTGTGCTAGTTATATTAGGAATTTTCAGGAGCTGTTTACCTGTACACCCCTATGTAAAGACCGAGGAGTATGGAAGCATAATGTACAAAGCGTTCCAGATTTTCGAACAAAGCTTTAAAACAAAGTAGTACAGTGCCGCCACATACAGCTTTGAACCCGGGGGCATTGCACTCCTTGTCGTGTTTTACTTTTGTACAACTGGAATAAAGCAATGACCGCATCGAAACTTGCCCTAAAGCCAGTTTGTGTAATTTTAATTGAAACCCTTTTTCTTATCATGTAAAAGGGCACTAAAGCAGCAGGAAATAGTTTTTTTTTTACTCCAGGTATGCTATACGGTTTAGCTCACAGCATACAGTGACTAGGTTAGTATTATAGTATAGGAGGTTGGGCTACGTTCAGTTCAGCTAGAATAGGTCCCTCATGTTGCTTATATATATTGTGCGCGATCGATCGATCGCGCTGCGCAATCGGTGGATGTTGTAGGTATTAGGCCGTAATTTCGGGTAAGCTGGACTATATTCGGGTTTAATGTCGGGTAGGTTAGGAGAGGCAAGGACTGTTTTTTTCTTTTTTATTTTAAAATTTGAACGATCCACTGATTGCGCAGCGCGATCGATCGATCGCGCAAATCCATCAAACGCGCACAGCATATACACACATATTATGCATGTTATACCTGAATCTCGAGTAGAAAATGTACTTAACCAGCAAAATTTTTCAACGTAATTACAAAAATACGCGCGTCCCGATGTGCAGTATATTGTGTTCATGGAAAATCTTGAGGAAAAGAAGAGTCATTACGAAACAAGGCCGTCCGGCAGCAATGTCCAGCTGAAAGTGAGAGTTGCGGCAGCTAAGGAGTTGACAAGTAGTGAGTGCGGGCGACCATTAGCGGTAATGGTATACTACAGTGACAGCAGCAGGTGTTATGGTTGCCTGTCAGTTCTGACACGACTAGTGTGCGAATATGAGGGCTGCCGCACTCTTACTGCTTATTCTTTTAACGGTTGGTGTTCCGTGTTAAAGAGATATGAAGTACATTCAAATATTTTGGTAACTGTCGATGCACTAATATTGATTTTCAATAATACATAAACATATTATCAGAATTAATCGTCATATAAAGTGTGTTGTTTTATGTATCTGAAAACTCCAACGTTTTTGGCTAATTGCGTGTCACTGTATAAGTTTCGGCAATTATTATGATTATTTTTGGTATAAATATTTTTATTGCACAAACAGAGTTTCAATAGGAGAAAGGTTAAGCTCCTCCATCTAGGATCATGACTGTCCACGATGGGAAGCAGCAAGGAAGGTATTGTAAGTAAAACTATTAGAATGGAAAAAGTAGCTGCTCACGGAAACGCTTCTTTAGCATCTTGCAGTTTCCGTTCGAGATTATAATAATGTGATATGGATTAATTAGACGCTTTCAGAGAATGTATACATTTGCTTAGAAGTAAACTTCGTGCCGCACCAAACATTAAGGTATTATCTCGACAATTTTTTATGAATTATCTCGTAACAACAAAATTAAAATAAATGCCTTTACTCATTCCGTTCAGATTTAATAACGCGTTACATATCGCTTTCTGATAAGAAACAAATCGTTAATGATGCAAAATGCCTCATATTACCATTCGGTTTGAAAACCAAACTCGCGAATGAAAAGTTATATTTGCATGAATGCATCGAACACATTAGTAAAATTACGGAAGCGAAAGAAATGTGTCACGAGAGCATTACCCATCTCAGTTGAGTACATATCTTGAAGTTCTTCGGACGAGGTCCAGCTGACGGTATGCACATCACTTCACGTGCTTCGAGTCAATGTTGGTAACAATGTTTGCAAAAAAAATTTGGGTTTTCGACGAGTCGACGTTCTTCCAGTTACGAGCCTCCAGGTGTAGAGTAACCCACGCCGAGTAGAATTGTGGCGCATATTCGCAGAAGCGGTTTCTCTCATATGCAGGCAGGAGGTTTACAGCAGTGCATTGTTTTAGGAGTTGAGGCGTATCTTCACTGAACCAGGAGTCCTTTTTATTCAAGGGGAAAAGGCTAACTGTTGCAAACAATTTCAATCGCGTTGCGATGGACTGCAACCTTTTATGTCAGTAATTACTTTAAAAGAAATGTTACATTTGAAACGATGTTGTTAAGTCGACGCAAAAAACTGGACATATCAACCCAAGAGCACTATTGACCGCTGAACATCACGCTCGCATAAAAGACAGGTTTCTTAGGATCCATGGTATTATTGTTGTGCGCGTTTGGTGGATTTGCGCGATCGATCCATCGCGCTGCGCGTTTGGTGGATCGTTCAAATTTTAAAATGGAAAACAAAAAAACAAGTCCTTGCCTCCCCTAACCTACCCGACATTAAACCCGAATATAGTCCAACTTATCCGAAATTACGGCCTAATACCTACAACATCCACCAAACGAGCAGCGCGATCGATCGATCGCGCAAATCCACCAAACGCGCACAACATTATCACTGCTGTTTGACTTTGTCTTCGAGACTGGACCCTGGATAGGCCGTGAGACCGGCTCACACGATAGTTTTCCTGCGTTGTTATTCAAACATCTAGATGTTTTATCGTATTTTTGCAGAGACAACTGCGTGTAGACTAAAGATTTTTGTGTAGAAATTTCAGTCAATCTAATTTGTTTAGTAAGCGTATCTAAAAAGTTTCCGAGTCCTTTCAAATTTGGAGTGCATTTGGTCCCGGTGACGCTATCGTCGTACACGACGGATTTGTGTGCGTATTTGTGTACGTAGATCGTGTGCGTGCGAGCGACGTTCAAGTTGGTGGGCTGCGCTGCTCGCTACATCACTGATTAAGTTCGGTAAGGTTAGAAAGATTAGTTAGGTTGGGTTAAAAGGTAAGGGTAGGTTATGTTAGGCTAGGTTAGCCTACGTAGTGTCTAGGTCGTGTGCGATCGATGAATTTGCGTGATCGATAGATCGCGCTGCGCAAACGGTGAATGTTGTAGGTATTAGGCCGTAATTTCGGGTAAGTTGGACTATATTCGGGTTTAATGTCGGGTAGGTTAGGGGAGGCAAGGACTGTTTTTTTTTTTATTTTAAAATTTGAACGATCGATCGTTTGCGCAGCGCGATCGATCGCGCACAACATCTATTTTAGTGGTGGCGCGCGCAGCAAAGATTACTTGAACGCGCAAACGTCGTGAGCGACGATAGTGCGTCCCGGGGAGCCTGGGAATTTTCTACTAGGTAAACAGTCGCTGCAACGCATTCGAGCGCTGTGCAGAATTAGTGTAGGGAAAAACTATTGCCAATCAACGCCAGGGATGTTCAGTTTCAACTTTTTGCAGTCACGTATAAGGTATCACAGAGATGATCCGAAATGAACTTTGAACGTGACGCAATTTTTCGCCACGAAAGGTGATATAATCTGAGTGAACACTTGCATGCCTCAATTAAGTATCAGTTCCAGTACGAAAGCAATACTTATAAGATCTTCAGATGGGTCCAGCATAGGCGTTACTGCTGATTTTCCCCCGCACTTTCCCGCCAGGTGGCGGTGGTAGCAGAAGGTCTGGCATCAAGGCGAAGTAAAGTTCGAGTGGTTGTTCGAAAACGAAGACTAGCGAAACATTCCAGCGAGATCACACACAGCACCAACACTGGTGAAGTTCCAAAAAACGCTTGCCTTCAGACTGTACAAACTGACACAGTTTCACAGCTGGTGTCTTCTGGCGCTGCAGGTGACTCGGGAAATTCTGCGAACCCCAGCTCTGATTCAGTGGATGAGTTCAAAATCACCGGAAACAGGAACGCAAGTATCAACAGCGCCTCGTCCTTGGGCAATACAGACAACACGGTAAGTACCCTAAAGCATCGTCTGCCTCCTTAGGTGCTCATATGCAACTGTGGTTTATGAGGTAGCCGAGAATTCTGATAGGGTAGCACAAGTTACCCTTTCGCTACTGACGGTATTTGCACATAAAATCGGCCATTTTCATGACCAGAGTCTGCGCGCAATGCTTTTATTTTACAATACTTTATTGATCGTGGATGGGTGTGGTAATTTTCGACATCAACATGAACATTTTTCAAAGAAACCTCACTGCTAATATTGTAACTAGCTGTTATACAATTGAAAGACTTTTTTTTTTACAACCGAAAATTGGATTCATTGTAAATATTTAGTCACTGGCGGGATCTGTCTACATGCAGTGCTGCCATAAAATGTACACTACTATAGTGAAAACCTAGAAAATAATTAAATTCAATCAACAGCTGTCACTCTCATTCAGTGACTAACATCTAATCTTGATGAACAGTCTACAACGTCCAATCTCTTTAGACTATATGCTTGCTAAAACTTTCGATATGCTAGCATGGTTCCAGGTGCATACTAAGGTACAAAAGTACTTGAAAAAGGAACTTCTTCACGTACATATCAAATATTAAATACAGAGATGGATTGCAAGATAAATGGAAGATGCATCATCAATTATTATTAATACGTACCAATACGAAATCACAAATAAAAAAAATATACATGCTGATTTTGCATTTCATTACAGGATGCGGAGACGTACAACTTCGCATTCCAAGTCGGCGAAGATAATCACGGGCACGTCTTCCGGCAGGAGGAGCGTCGCAATGGCGAGAACGTCGATGGGCAGTACGACGTAAGGTTGCCTGATAACCGAGTTATGACCGTCATGTATTCGGTCAACAAAACCACTGGCTTTCGTCCAAAGATAACTTTTAGAAGATTACCTGACATTGACAATCGGACAAGTTTACGCAGTCGAAGCTCAGCGGATTTGAATTTCGATGCGAGGATCTCCTTGAAATCGGGTGAAACAATCGAAAAGATAAATACCGAGAAGGAAGATAACAACACAATAATACAGTCATCTAATCTGATACAGGAAAGAGCAGGAGAAAAAGCTACAAATATTGAGAGACAAGATTCTGGAAATCGCCATGAAACAATTCTGGAAGATGTCCAACCAAACAAAAATGTCGTCAT
Source organism: Parhyale hawaiensis (assembly GCA_001587735.2). Lineage (NCBI taxonomy): Eukaryota > Metazoa > Arthropoda > Malacostraca > Amphipoda > Hyalidae > Parhyale > Parhyale hawaiensis. The sequence continues at coordinate 6,322,532 of LQNS02278161.1, forward strand.
TGCCTCCAGGGTGGATGTCAATCATCGGAGATCACGTGCAAGGTCAAACTCTCAACAGTCATCAAGGATAGTTTCAGAACATGCAAACAACAACAGCAAAACTTTTATCTTGGACTCAGCTATCGGTGATGTAACTAAGAGGAAGAGTAATGGGGCTTCTGTAACAACAGAACATGCAAATGTGAATCAGTTAACGTCGGTACAGAGAAATGGATTCTCGCCTGAAGCGGACAAGCCACGATTCCGTCCCACGATCGCCCACAACGTAGTGCAGCGGATACGAGAAATGTTTGAAGCCAGGAAGCGGGCCCGAGCAGAGCTTCGAAAACAAAGGCAATCCACGAAGGAAACCCAAACATCAAGACCTACAGAGCAAGCTTCGGGGAGTGAAGAAAATCAGCAGGTGGTGAATTCAAAGAGTATTAGTAATGAAGCAGCGTGGAAACAAATTTCGACTGAGTCAGAAAATTTACAGATTGTTCACGTGCCTACCACCACAAAACCGAGTCGTCGAGGTAGTAAACGCCACCAAAGTGCTAACGCGAGACTCATTTCCGGAAGTAAAAGTAGATCGTCGTCCAATTTAGCGAAAGATGCAACAGAATTTCACAGTCACACAAGAAGTGATACCAAGACAAATCATGTCACTGACTCAGGAAGGGATTTTGTCCAGAGGCAAGTCGACTCCTCAACAGAGAGAGAAACTACCAGCCCGACAGACACTTGGGTATTTGTAACAGAAACATCGATATCGCAACTACATGCAGCTCAGAACAGAAACACAGTTGAAGACAGTATAAGTAAAGAAGTGGAGAGCTCTACGGAAAAGCCATCGGTGGCAAACGACGCGAACGTCATTGGTGATCCAAGTGGTACAACACTACACAAGGAACTCAAAGAAAGCTCAGCCGAGTTCCAAAGGTCAGAAAGATTCTTCTTTGAAATAACAACAAGAGCGACTCCACGGCCTGCCTCTTGGCCGGGACTGGCAGGGTCATTACTTGCTTACAAATTCGACTCACTCAGAAACGGAAATCAAGACATAACTGCTCAGCGATTAGTCAACGGTGAGCTTCACAGTGACGAACCTGGCGTTGTTCCCACGGATACTGAAAATAAGCACACACAGGCAAGTGTAATACTTCAGTGGGACTCAACAATTAAAGAAAATTTTGATGACACCAACGCTAGCAAAACTTCGCTTGACGGTTTGAAAGGAACACCTTTTGATCGAATCCGGCAGATGAAGGAGTCAGAGGAAAGCTCAACGGTTACTTCAGATGCTCGGGCCACAACAGTCAACGTTTTTTCGGATGCGTTCCATAGAAACTCTGTTGACAATGGCCTCACTCGACCACCACGGACAACGCACGTGTACCTCAACACAAGTACCGAAGTATCGTCAACTACAACGGATACAACCGAGCCAGCGACTTTAGTTACTACAGAAGCCATAACTCTACCTAGACCGCTGGCGGCCATCCAGGCAGCCCTGTTGTTCCAGGCAGCGAGAGTAACCAACAGAAATGCGGGGGCGACGTCGGCACCGAGCGAAATTTTACGAGAGGTTGGAAACGAAGCGGATGCGAAAGAAGTTGAAACGGATATGCCGCCGTTTTTCAAAGCATTTCAAGCAGTCGGTTGAGTTTTCGTTTCAACGTATTACCGGGCCAGAAGCAACTTAAATTTATCCCTCAATTTATATGTTGTTTCATATAGGAATAACTATTGGGAACGTTAAAGATATGCTACACTATGAGAGTGAGGGTTAAAAAATGTTGTCACGTAGACAGGACTGAGAGACAACTTGAAGATCTTTGAAATTCATTGGTGCCGACACATCCAAACAGTCGTATTGTTTCAATATTCAAGGATAAGGCGGCCGCCCCACTGAGGCAACAAGAGCCGCAATGCGAGTTTTACGTGAGTCGTGTTGCAGCAACGCACGGGTGTCGCGAGGCATCGCAGTTGCGGCGGTTGGGACAGCAGACTGCTGTACCCTCCTTTACATTTTGTCGTGCGACAAATTTGTCGCGTTGCACGTCGCTCGTCTTGCCGGTGGGGCCGTGGCCTAAGTCGGCTTCGGCATTTGATTAGTTTCCCTAAGCTTCGAATGGGTTTAAAGCAATAGGATTTTTCCTAAAGTTATCGTTATCGTTTGGCAAAAACTGGGGACTTTTCGGTAGCAACAATTTTGAAAAACGTTATAATCAATAGCATTTCAAAAATATCGAATGTCCGCCTCTGAAAGAAAACATTTGGTCAGCAAGTGATTTACGACAGGCAAAAGTTGCAGAAGGCGATGCACTTACAGGTACGGTATCCATACTGCGAAAAAACTTGGTATTAAAATACACTTACAAGCTATGGCGAATGCTCTGCTCAGTACTAAAGCAGCTCAAGCTTTATCAAAAATAGACGTCAACAAGAAAGGATAGATGCACAAGTTATTTTAATAAACAAAATTTCTTCGACATCGAAGAATGATTGAAAATTATTACCACCTCAAGAACCTCACAAATGAAGATATTCCTACCTTCCAGTATAAGTTTATAATACTAAAGCTAACACGTCGCCATAGCTCGCTGTGGTGAAAGCAGAAGCCGGTTGTATAAGACACAGCATCGCGGCTGTTACGCGAGTCTGGGTGTCCGTATTTGACTAACCGGGTTAGTTAAATGTGAGCGAACACCGACGCGAGGAGGTTGTGTCTTGTTAGGGCGACGGTACATGTCTTAGCAGGCCTTTAGCCCAATCATTTATAATTAGAGTTCAATACCTCCAGGCACATCTTCCTCACTGTACTGACATTCAGGTACAGAAGCGTAGCAACTGAGAAAAATTGACTGACTCTACACGAGCTTCTTGTTTTTCAGAAGGCTAATTACAGTATTGCAGTAACCTTCAGACCAACTCCTATAATTTCTTCCGTGAAATGAAGTTCTCAAAACCCGTGTTTCTATGAAATTTACTTTAGCAGTTCATTTGGAGGAAGGCTAGTGGCACACACAAGCCCAGTAACCCTCATGGTAATCAGTTACCCCTACTGATACCAGGCTGTGTTGTTTTGTTACAGGGGTTCCTGGTCCTAATATATTCCCAGGGGGAAGCACGCCTTTTTGGCCAGGTAACACAGCCCGGTACAATAGGGACATTTGATTGCATTTACGGAGATATCGTACGTGTGAAACCAGCCGCCCTCCAATTATAAGCAATCGCCAGCCTTGTACGATATCCGGCGGATCTCACGCCTTGTGAGAATGTTCAGCGAACCAGCTGAGGGTGTGGAGCAGGGTATCCACCTCCACTTCCACCTTGTTGAGTGGGTGACAGTCAGGGTACATGTTCGCTCTGCCGGGACAATAGTAACACTAATAATCATACATTATCTCGTAAACAGTGAATAAACCTAACGTGGTTTTCTTTTTACCTTAATTCGAAAATTCTGAAGGTATGGTAGAGTGACAGTAATGAATAGTAGTTGGTGTCGACAGCCAGTTTGTGTATCCCTCGTCGTACTTCCCCGCCTATTGATGTCGGAGTGCATCATACAGCGAAGAACTGGAGGTTCGTTGCTCACGCCGAGTGACTCGAACCCGAGAGTTTCACATGTGGCGTGTTATGGCCATTTAGTCACAGAGAAGACGTTCAGTCACAGAATTGGCTCCACCTTTACACTATTACAAATTATGGCACCACACAGTATAGGAACCAAATACAAGCATAATACAAGGCTTGAAACGCTCTTTCCCTGATCCAGCTTCATGCCTTTAATTATCTTTAATTATACAGTGTGAGGTATTTACGTACAATGCCCTTGAGCCACCAGAATGTTTCAATAAATATTACTTTTAAATTACTACTGTAACATTAACAATTGTTAGTATCATTCACAGAGTGTAGCATATATATATGTGGTAAGGCGCACTTAATCTTCCCACGACCGCTAACTTTACTCAACAGCATTCATTTCGGGAGCCTCTCGCCAATGTTTATCCAATTTATGAATTCATTGATGAGTTATACTATCCGTAATATTTAAGAAGTCCTCAAACAACAGCAAGAGCATTACAATATTCGAAATATTTCTTGGAGACAAAACATTGGAGCGAAGGTATCACGCCCGCTGGTCTGCCTACTGTTAGGACCAGAGCCAAAGTGGTTAGTGGCGCTGCCTCGCTCGTTAATGTGAAGCCGGCTGTTCTATTCCCAAGCCAGGAAGGAAAGATTTGTGCTCGGCAATG
>LQNS02278161.1:6333685-6358344 GCA_001587735.2 Parhyale hawaiensis
GCAATAGGGCTGCGGGAGCCCCGCTCGCAAATAGTCATGAGTAAGTCTCGTGTGCCCAATACGCAGGCGGCACAGTACAACGTCCATTCGACGGTCGTCGCTATTGGACGAGTGCCATTGTCGGACGGTTTCCTTGATTTTTCGTAGTTTACTGTAGGCAGCAATCTATTTGAGAAGAAACTCATACCTGGTAGAGCAATGAATTTGTTTTACTGGCCACTCAAACCGGCAGGACGCATATATGTAAACGAGAAAATAGTAAATGGCAATCCGCAGGACATACGTAGGCCCATACACAGTATACACGGCTCAATATTCACAATTTTCTCGTGAAGATTTTTGTACTAAACCCCCACCAAATTCGATATCGGAGAATCTCCTTTTATTGAGAACAGTGAAGTGTTACTGATAAGTTAGCAAGAAAATTTTTAACTCTGTTATTAACTCATTACCGGGCAAGTGATCGTAAAGAGTCACTTCCATAATGCTATTCCTACGAAAACGTATTCAGCAGCCTGGTCAAGGGCTAAGTAGCAGAATGAAATACAGTATTTAATTTTCAAGAAACACCTAAATTCCAGGAAACTTTTCAACATGGCATCGAATAACGGTGAGTTAGCTCTTCTCCATTTGAGGATAGAATCATGGTACACGTTTGATAACATTGGGTTTAATTCTGGCCGGGAACACAGTGGGCTTATAATTTACATTTACAATCCTAACCTTCCAACCGAAGGCGTACACGTTACATATTGCTTGTAACCAGGTCACTTTTCTGAAGGATTTGATCTGCACTGGTACATAACTTGCTGCTTTGACAGCCAGCGTCCAAGAGCTACAAAAATTCCCTGAAATGCAGGAAGGAGTGGTGCAGTGTAACCCACTACACTTCACTCATACCTTCCCCTATTTGGTCCCTTCAGGACATATGGTGTGACTGAGGCGCGGCCCCACTCTGTGCGGTATCGCTGTTGTAACGTGGACCGAGCCCTGCAGCACTTGGCTGCAGGATCGAAACGTCTCAACTTATTTCCTCCATGCGGTCACACAGGGTGGCACTAAAGTTCCATGCATTTAGGTTCAGTCTCAAAAGAGTAACTGGACACACTCGCTACAATATATCAACAGAGTATTGTCAGTTCTGAATCATTAGCAAACGTAGATAATCTACACTAACAGTAAAATAACGGTTCCGTAAAAACACAAAATGTAGCTGCTCTTTACCTGAAGACTTCTGTACCGGCCCGCAGTACAGCACTGGGACAGGGACCGTGTTATATCGAGGGTCGGGATGAGGCGGAGAGTTCTCCAGCACCCATTCTTGCACCCAGTCCTTGGGAACGCCTTCGATACCAAAGCCTTCCACCAGCACCGTCCATTCTGTCTGTATTAGATAAAACTTATAACTATTAGGTCCTTCTTCATTAATATTTTACTGCGAAGCTATCCAAGACTCCAGTTTTTCAGCGGAAGGGGACTTTCGTAAAATCCGGAAGAAAGAAATTATAATTCAAAATATCAGAATGAATGCTAGCAGCAATGCAGTAGGCATCCTTCTATGTGTTGGATGCACGTTATAATAAGTCGTCTGCTAAATTTTCAACTGCTACTTCGTTTCTCTAAGTATTATCCTGTATCTCATACCACAGTGACGAAGAGTATATATTACAGGAACACTACACATACGAAACTACGAAAAATAATTCAAGAAGAAGCTACGGATGGCATTATTTTACAAGAAATCAGTTCATTTAGGCACAATTGAAGGGGTAAGACGAGAAGTACAAAGCGCCTTCGATGATACCTCAGGGGTGTGTCGCTGCCGCAATCAGCAGTTTTGGGTTACCGGTATAAACACCTTACACCACAATAAGTAAATTAGATCAGGTACTTGGAACTTTCAGTGAGAATATTTCAAGTTAAACGGAATTTTAAATATTTTGAGCTTACTCCGATGGCGCTCTCACCTTATTTCAAGTTGTGGTAGCCCGCATCTGGCATGACTGCGACACATTAGCCCTTTAATTATTATAAATAGATAACTTGACATGATAACAAGTGCTGGAAGTAAAGGCACGGACCTTTTCCTTGTCCGGGTCAGCGAGCTTGGTGAGCCACAGAGCAGGGGAGGAGGTAAATGTCGACTGACTGCACAGCAACCACCCGTCCACGGCATCCAGCGCCGCCACGCTGCCTTGTTGCAGGTCCAGGCTCCTGATGCGTCCAGAGGCTGCGGTGAAATTGCAGAGTTAGTGAGTAGTTAAAGTCTCCTATAACAAGCACCGATGCTTCAAAGAGGAAGAAAAATATATCGTATTGTGTATATATCGAGAGAACTCTGGTAGCATAAATCAGCAACCACACGCGTGGTGTCTATGTATTTATAAAAACAAGGAAAATTCAATGAAACGAAGAATGAAATGAGTCATCCACAGTCTCGTTGTGATGGCCACAAATCGACGACTGCATGCCTAGATATCAGAGCCTAGCAAGTTAGCAACACCCAAGTACGCCACTCACACAGGCCGACGACGTACGTCTGGAGAGCGAAGCGGCCCTGAATTGAAAACACAAGAGCATCGCTGGAAAGAAAACAACGACGAGGCACGGCAGACGCTCCAGTTAGGCCAGGGAACACTGCACCATCAGGCAGGGTAACCTCAGAAGCCTGGTAGTCTATCACAATATGAGGGTCTACCTGGAAGAGAAAGGATTTCTCAATTACAGATACAATTGGACGCTTACAAACACAGCCTTCCGAAGCTCGTAATGCTATTTGCTGCATTTCTCACCGGTTGCCTAACTCTAGGCTTCCTCCCGGACAATCGAATAGAGGTTATAATATCATCTATATATTATAAAAACGAAGGCAGAGTGCTGGCAGACAAGAGCTATTATCGCTCCATAGCCGTAGCTACGTCACTATCAAAATTAGTAGAACTAGCATATACTTGAGAAATGCATATCCATGCATATGGATACTGCAGCTAACAGTTTGGCTTTAACGCTCAACTTGTTACGGAGATTGCTGTCCTTGTAATCAAACAAATTATAAATTATAATTATAATTATGATTTATAATTATAAATCATAGCTTGACATCAACTCACAATCTTCAGTTGAGGATCTGCTCCCCAAGGCCTCGTGACAAGTTTTGCCTCTCTGACATGAGGCCCACCGACAGGGCCAGTGAGGTACACCAGAAACGATCCATCTGGGGTCAACCGCGCAGAGCCCACCCAGCTGCCACGGGGAGTTAGCTCCGCTATACGAAAATTACATCACTCATATGATGCCACAAAATATTTCTGACTATGCGTGTTCATTAAAATTTGTCATGACTGTTGAATAACGCGCATTTTTTTATTAACGGCATTTGCAGTTTCCTTGTGATAATATCCTCTCAAAGTTTAAGTTTTATTATTGATAAAGTACATTTAAAGCAAAACCTAAGTACGATGTCCTTGAATAAACGAGTATGCGAATGACCTACAGTGGTATAGCATAGGGTGAATATTACCAAATTATAGACTAAAGAACACAAAATTGACTTATAATAACAACTAAAAAGTAATGCAAAGTACTAATGATAATATTCTAATCATCTTTTTGAGAAATAGAAAAAGTTTCACATTGACATTCTATCGAAAAACAGTTACATACTGAAGTTTCCGTCATTCAGAGATACGTGGAACAAAACTGCTTCTCTGATGCGACAATAAATGAGTCCCAAGCGCGGACTGGCATCTACATAAGCCACGCCCACCAGATCCTTAGGCCCCGCCCACTGCAGCTGACCAACACCGGCGTAAAACGGAGGAGGCTTCAGCAGCACGCGTTCCTTGTCATCGACACTGGAACTGTCCGAGGGCACCACAACCACAACACTCTGAAAGAAAATAACACATTTGTGGTGTTCCTAAAAACGTCATTCAAATAATTATATACAATCAATTATATACCGTACGTAGATTAGCTAGCTACCTACTTCACGTCGAGGCCTTAATGAGTACGGTCACGTGGATGGCGGTATTGTCAGTGGCCTACCTGGGATTCGGGTATTATATGTTAGGAATGGGTTAGGCTAAGAACTTATTCTTAGTGAACCGAACCTATTCTTCACTGACTTAACAAACTGCTAACCTATTCTAACACTGTGTGATAGGCAACATACAACATCGGGATCGTCATGTGTTTACACAACGTAATTCACTGGTGTGCCCAGTGAAGCCAACAACCTAGCATTAAAGGATAGAGGTTTTACAGGCTCTGCAGTTGACACAACAGCTAGAACTAATTTCTAGGGAGCGACCTTATCGATACTGATGTTTCACACGTCTCAACACGTCAAGGCGGATAGTCACTTTGTACCGTCAGAACCCGCCAAGTACCCAAATAAATGAAAAGATTTTCTTACTTCTCAGTAAACAACGGGAATGTGTACAGTTTTTGACTTCCAATTCCCACCAAATTTAAAAAGAAATCCAAAACTTCATGAATAAAACTTGCTAAACACCACTTGAAAAGACGACTAACAATTAGCTAATCTTTTAGTAGACATTCAGTGGTGATGACAAGGACGCAAGAAAATGATTGAACATTTTCTATGATATACAAGAGACTATGGAAAGAGTTCGGCTTAAAATTTTAGCAAATCTTTTGGTAGATGCACAACTGCACTCACACGTAACAAAATGTTTGTCACGTTGCACAACAGACAGAAAACAAAAGGCTACAGTCTGAACCAGGCCCAACATATATTCATCACAAGTAGAATTTACTGAGGCTGATATTTCAGTAGATCCTTACCCTGTGCTTGCCAGTGAACTGCTCCCCCCAGTCTGGCAGCGCTAGGAACTGCTCCCCGCGGCCGCTGGCGTCTCTGCATCAACAAGCATACAAAACGTGATAAAAATGTAAACAAAAAGTTGAAATTACGATACGTGGGACTATAAACACATGGACAGTCACCCAAAATGCTCCAGTTTAAGAAAATATTCAGCTTGACAATGTGAATTTAAAATAAGTACAAGAGCTGACATAAGTTTGCGACACTGCCCTGAATTTGTACCCTCTGCACATCAACAAACAACTTAAAGCAAAATAAAGCAGAGGATTTGTAATAGTTTGCAACACTGAGCTGCGTCAGCATTCTTTTCCCGTTTTCCGCGCGATGGAAAAATCCAAAGAAATGCTAGTTAATAAAAATAGACCTGAATCGGAAATATTTGGCAGTATTAAAATGAAAAAGCCTGAATAAAAACACTACATTTATATACATGAGATAGGAAAGGCAAACAAGACAATACAAATTAATCAATGAATGGGACAAGTGGCATCGAATTTTAGCGATAGCATCAGGATCCGTTTTCGTTTCTCAAAATCATACTTCTAGGTTGAAGTTTTCGCCTTCCGGCGAGGGCCATGCTGGGGCACCACCCGTGCCGTCTAAGAATAAGAATAATTTTGTCATCATTACTAGGCTTCCAAGTTTACTTCTCAGAATCAGTGTCCGGTGAAGCATCCAAGAATCCTTTAGCCTTAGGGCGGAACTCCTCAGCAACAAAAGCAAGTCGATCTCCATCCGGAGAGAACTCGAGACACCCCAGCTCTCCGTCAGCGTACACCTACACAGTGCACGAACAAATTAGCTATTTTGCTACAGGAACGCCTCCTCGACAGAAATTTATTAACATACTCCAAAAATACCATTGGTTCATACTATATTTTATAAATGGAGTAGATAGACGGCAGTAGATGTACCAACAGGCTCATTCTCATAATTTGCAAGTAGTAAAACAAAACTGGCAGCAACTCTACAGGGCCTATTAAAAACTGTGTCAGTAAGTGCCAAGAAAAAGTAGGAAGAAAACTTAGAATAAATAATTCATGGAAAACGGTAGAGAGTAGCTAAACAATGGTAGAAAATAAATACAGAAGTGCACATCATCACCTTGCCGTGGAGCTTAGTGCTGCTGAGATCCACCGTGTTGGGCACACGACCGGGCCCCTGGACGGAGATGTAGCGAACTGCCTTATCCCCACTGGACCCGTCCTTGCCGTCTGATGATTTCTGCACCAGCCACGCGCTGCGGCTGCCATGACGGGCTATCAGCTGCCTGTAATCGGCACGGAAGTCGTACTTTGTGTTGCGAACGCACAGTATATATTGGATTAAACAGAGAATACGTAGACGGTACGGCGTTATCGATTGAACTGAGACAGATCATTGTCTGAACTTGTCTGAAATATCGGGCAGGAGCGGTGGCTTTTTAGCCACCATTTTGGCCGGAAAGTTAGTGGTAACCTGATTAGTGACTACGGTTCACGCGGCTCCGATTTGGGAAGAAAGACCATGCTGTTTCAGCAGCTGGGAAGGATAAACGATCAAGGTTTGACGACTACACCGTGCTCTAAAGTGGCAAACTAAATCCCCATGACCAAGGTTTCGGAGTCGAACGGACAAAATACGACTCCGACTCTTGGGTTCAGTCAGTTTCCAACTCCTTGGAACCCAAATATGTCTGAGTCCTACAAAGCAACTCAAAGAGATGAGAATAGAAAAGAACAGTGTAGTGGAGGAACACACACTGATGGAGAGTCTCTTCTGGGACACCAGCGCAGAAGCCGACAGGAATCCCGAAAAATAGGTTGCTGACAACCATCGGCGGCCCACCTCACGGAGCAAAGGGAGTAACAGGTAAGATCTTACCTAATTTAATAAACTAACCTAACGACCGAAATATAAGCCATAAGCAATGAATCCCCCATTGCAGCTTTAGGGGTGCCACGAGAAGCATGAAGCCCTGAGATATTCTGAAATGAGTAAGGGTCGCTCGAACAACCCAGTGAGGGGATCCCTCTAGACACAATCTTTTTCAACGAGACATACGGCAATTCGTGGCAACAATCCCAAATTGAAGAAAATAAAACTATTAAAATAATGTTCGTTCGAGAATAAAACAATGAGGTAAGCGTCAACATAATAACTGAATACGGCAATCAAAACGAATCTTGAAAATGTAAAAGAAGTTCGGCACGTGTTTTTCCGTGATCACAATGTGAGACTTTAAATATGTTTCAGAGTCAAAAAACAGCGGTTTAGCGTTCATAGCAGGCAGACTCAGGGAAGCCTTAGTCACACTCGAATAATATTAAAAGTCCACTTGCCTGGACGTTGCAGGAAAAAGATGCATCATTAGTGCAGAAAAGTGACGAAATAAATACAAAATGCGACGCTAAGAGCTGCAGTATGTATACATACATTTCATTTTGTGTTCACGTCGTGTGGATAAAATGTTTACGGAAAACAAGCATGCCAATTACAAACCTAGTTCAAATAATGAGGCACTACACATATATACTTAATTTTTTTTCGGTAGCTCGAAATTGTTTTATTTGCAGTCGGCTTGTTTCAAAATTCTGCAAAATGACCGCAGAGTTATTTTCAACTGTTTCACAAAGAGTAAGATGGTGCAGAAAAATGAAACAAACCGCTTTAAAGGAAATGTAAAATGATGCAACGGGGTGTAATTTCTTTCCATTTTTTTTATTCTTTCTCTATACGATTGGTTCCACATGGACCAGATTTCACTTTCGTAATAACTACTGTATACACCCGACAAAAACTTGAAACATATGCACGAGGGTGTTCCCGCACTGAATCAATGCGCATGGGCAAATAATGTTGGGAAAGATGAGGAAACACTCAACAAACCATCATTATTAGGAATCGGAGGCAAGCAAAGTGGACATAAAATACAGATGTCCCCAACGTAACCTATGGATTTCCCCTGGGGGGGGCGATTTCCCTCATTATATGACGGAAACGCACAGCAAACAACTGAGATATGTTAAAAAAAGGCCCGACAATATGGTACGTACACATCATCTTGCAGCGGCGTGTAGAGGGGACTGGAAGGAGTGTTGCCTGTCAAACGCTGGGAGCAGACACTCTCCACACGCTTCATTGTGCTCAGGTTACGTGTAGTCCACACGCTCTGCTCAAACAGACACACAATGACCAAGAACTGAAGCTCTCTTTCAGCAGGATAAATCAATTTAGAATGACATAAAGCATTATTGTACTCCTAGGTTCATCGCCGCACCCACATCATCAAATTGTGACCCAAAAAGTAGAGATTGTTGATGACGCCACGGATGACCGAAGAGCGTTCAATTACGCATAATTCGTCTCGAATCGGCCAAGTTCGACACTACTGGCAGGAAGAGAAGCGCAGAGGAAGAGGGAAGAAGAAAAACCAACTACCTACCAAACGTTACAAACTAACCTCACAGCAGGAATTAGGGCCAGATGCAACAATTCACGCAGTGAAGGCTCTCACACAAAGCGCTGCCACTGATTTATAAGAACACTCGAAAATTGCTCAACTTCAACGCTAGAAGCTGAATGAAAAAAGAAAACTCACCTCGACGGTGAGGTCCTGTGCCCCCGGCAGCAGGTGACCTGTCTTGAGCTCAGGCAGGCGGGCAACCTGCCTGTACAGCCTCACGAGCGCTTCTGACATATTGGTTAGATCTATGATTCAGTCAACATTACAGGAGAAAAAAAAAAGAGACATTGCATTACTGTATATGAAAATTAAAATATCCTTAGCAATTACAATAGTGTTGTAAGATAGGGAACCACCGTCAGGCGAAAGAACAGAGATAGAGGAGTGTTGCAGTCACAACCCGAGGGTTGGAGCAAACCGCTCATGAGTTCCTTGCTCACTTAGGTGTGCTGAGTCGGCAGTGGTAAGTATGCAGAGCGGCCGTGGGGGCACTTACCTTCCTCAGAGATTAAAGGGGTAGGGGAAGCGTGGGTCGTTGAACTTTCCGTCAAATTGGCGCCATAGTTCTTGATGACCCGTGATCGGCTGCAGCCGCATTTACTACTCTGGGGCCAGTAGGCCTATATCCTCAGCACAAACCAATGCGTGCGGGTTCCCCAGTTGAGGGTGCGGTCAAGTTGACTTTACCATTACCTGGTAGTAGCTCAGATGCGGGGTGGCCGCTGGCCAGTTAAGAGGAGGAGGTGCGTCGCTGCTGCAAGTATCCTCCTAGACTACACTGGAAAATGCACGTGAAAGTAGGCAAGAAGCTTAATATATATTTTGTACGCCGCAGTCAGTCCACTGAGGTGGGTCGCGGGATGTGGGGCTCCGACGTATGTCAGTCCTACGTGCATTTCAGGTTATGGTGGCCCCAAGAGGGTTCAATGAAACACGTTAGTGAATGAGACAAACCCGAGTTGCAAGACTGTCTCTACACAAAAGTCGACCACAGTACAACCAAGTGCGCTACTCTACATGGTTATACCATAAGATACCTTGGATATTTTGCCTTTATATATATAGTAGTTTGGGGTAAAAACGGAAAAGACAGTATTTTAGGCTGTCACTCGAAAACGGTTAGAGGTATCTGGAAACGGTTTGTACCATTGGAAAGAGGAGGTTTTGGGCATACTATCGCGCATAATCGGAGGTAGTCAAAATTTTTTTCTAATTTTTTTTTTACTGTCCTGTAATTACCCCCAAAAGCTCGTGTCCCGTTTTTACCCCAAACTACTATATTCGTTTAATGTTTAGCAATCAATTTGTCGGAAGCTATGGTTTTCCTGTTCTTGATGTGATCTCCAAATAGTCTGGAATTTCAGGTACAGACTAAGTGCTTACCCTGACAGGATACGACAGAAAAACAGACTTTTTGCATATAACTCAAAACTCTTTGTCAGTGTGTGCTACTTTAAATGGACACAGCAACGCGTTCGGAAGCGGAGATGACGAAACGCGTTCTTTCACTAGCGTGTGCGCAGGCTCCTACAGAAAAATAAAAAAAAAAAAACGACGGCTGACGAGGGAAACGCGGAGTTGTCAACCTCTCCGTCAACGATCCCTTCCAGCAGTTGTAGCTCGTCCTAGGTGCATCAAACGACAACAAAAAAATTTGCAAAAGGAACTTTAAAACAGAAATTTTCAGAATTTTAAAATTTTTATTATACATTGTGGTTTAAACATCTTCAACCCTTGCAAGGGTGTTTTAAGAGAATAGGAAGGGACATGAAGTATGTTGATAGAAACGTCGAACACATGCACGAAAATTCACCCAAATTGAATTAATGCAAAACGAAGAAGCATCAGCAGGAGTACGAAAAAGACAGAAATAGATTCACTCCTTTTGCGACAGAGACACGGACACAGATCCTTAGACCTGCATAGCTAATGAAACTTCGTTGTCATATCTAATCACGCATTTACAGGGAAGACCGATTTATAATCAGGGTTTTCAAGTTGGATGGACAAAATTGGACTCAGACTCCTTGGACGCCAGAAGTGTCCGATTTTTACCGACTTTGAATCTATCTGGCCTCCGACAGAGACTCCTGGTCACCAAAATGATAGATTCCGATTCTCCAAATCTGTTTATCAACAATTGCAGTGTCTATACGCCTCCATAGACACGTAGGAGCATCAACAGCAAGACAGTTCCGTGAGAAGCGTGGGTTCCAGATTCGGGCACCGGTTTGCCTCACGAGCTGGAGTCTGAGCGGTTAGGAGTGGGCGGGGGGAGGGGGACTTTTTTGTGTGAGTCCAAGAAGTAGGAGTCTGGTACTAGTTTGACCCAAGAGTCCATCCCACCCCGCAACACCCCCCCCTCCCGGAGACAGGCACTGCTTTTGTATCTTACATACTAAACGGCACGGCACGATGAAGGTACTGATAAGGGAAAATATTCAATCAAAGAGCTGCAACACTGGAAGCAAAAGTTGTCCCTTGCGGAAGTAGTGGTAATTAGGTGGAAACACTCACTTGAAGTTACCTATTACCTACGACTTAATAATATTCTCCCATGTTCGTGTTAAAGTCAATTACGAAATGTTCCTAGTCTACTAGGTTCTGGAAAAACAAGTTTTCATGATTACAATTAACCGTGCTAGAAGGTCGTGCTAAACGAACGTCATCGCAAATTATATCTCATTGGAAACTAAGCGAAATATTCAGAACTGCACCATTGGTATTGTTAATGTTAGGGCACAAGTGCATACACTGCACGAAGATCCGCAGTAGCAGCAGACTAAAGGTTTTGACATTGACTCTCAAAACCGCAGGTTCAAACCTCCCTACCAAAAAAGCGCTTGACGTGATCAGTCAGCATCCGGCCTGCGTACTGTTGTGGGTTTACTGACCTTTGATAGAAATGGGGAGGGTCGGGGGGCGCAGTTCGTATACTTCTCGGGGGCCGATTGGCCTATATCTGCAGCACAAACCAGTGCGTGTGGTTTCCCAGATGGAGACGCGGTCAAGTCGATTTTACCTTTTACATAGAAGAACAAATCTCATACGCAACGACGTTTCATAAACAACTGATGCAGGCAGGAAGACTTAATAGTGGGAGGTAGCATCGGCTACAGAGATCTGAAGCTGAAACTTCCGACAAGGCTGATTGGCTGCGCGATCAGCTGGGAGCCTGTGATTGGCGGGAGGGGAGCAGCAATGGAAGAACAAAAAACTTCCATTCAATCACACTAGTCACAGGCTCCCAGCCATCCCTTCAGTCCAATCAAAGCGGCTGGCTATTCGTGCAGCCAATCAGCGAGCAAGCCAGGCTTCAGCCTTTAAAAGACGTTGAGCTACCGATCTAAGTAGCTGTGCTCACTCGTTCCATGAAACCTCCTTGACCTGCTCCTGCAACTCGGCAGGCATAACGTCACGCAACAAGCGGGGCCCACAGCCGCCAGGCCTCACAATTTCAGAGCAAAACTATATCACAGTGGAAAGAGCAAGGGACATATGGTATGTCGATAGGAACAGGGAACTCATACACGAAGGTGTTCCCACACAGGATCAACGCGCATGGGAACAGCAAGTCTGGAAAGAAGAGGAAGAACAGACTAAAGCATGAGCAAGTAGGAGTATGAAATCGGGAAGGGAGCAAAGTGGGCACGAAAGACAGACGTACCTAAAGCCTAGCTATAATGGCTAAGGTAACCTACACGAGCCCTCTGGGGTTGCTGGGCCGCGCTATCGTCATTCGCGACGATTTGTCTGCGCAGATCGTGTGCGTGTGAGCGACGTTCAAGTTGGTGCGCCGCACTGCTCGCTGATTAAGTTGGGTTAGGTTAGGTGAGAAGGTTAAGTAAGGAGGTTAGGTTAGGTTAGGAAAGGGTAGGTTAGGTTAGGTTTGGTTAGGTAGTGTTTATTTTAGTGGTGGCACGCGCAGGAAAGCTTACGTGAACGCAAAATCGTCGTGAAAGACGATAGTGCTGCCGGGCCCCAGAACATAGGATGGGCGAACCTAACTAACCCTATGGCCCAACCTATGCCTCCTGAGGGGGACAAATTCATAGATTAATCAGTTCTGGAAACTGTAAAGGTGATGAACCAGAGGCAAAAAACTATTCTGAATTATGCTACACGTAAAGTTGTAAACAAAAATAAAAGTAAATAAGCACGCAGTTGAAGTAATGAATCTGAAGGCTACATAAGCCAGTAGCTGGCGTCACTGCGAATGGAAAGGGATCGTTCCTAGAATAACGTGATAAATACGAACGCACTGAACAAGAAGCACTGCACACTGTATTGACAATCACTGTATACGTAATAAATTCAAAGGTATATTTCATCATAAGTAGACTGTAGTAGTACTACAAAAGTTTACTAGCGCATCAGGG
Organism: Parhyale hawaiensis; assembly: GCA_001587735.2. NCBI lineage: Eukaryota > Metazoa > Arthropoda > Malacostraca > Amphipoda > Hyalidae > Parhyale > Parhyale hawaiensis. The sequence continues at coordinate 6,346,359 of LQNS02278161.1, forward strand.
ACACAATGTCTATATCGCGCCAAACTATTCCTGTGGTTTAACACAGGCTCGTTCGCCACTAGTTCGAAAAGTAGCTACCTACGTCTCGTTTCAAATTATCAATGATTTTCTTCTCGGCTTTTCTGCCGGTAGGTCTCAAATTCTAAGTGGTCAGTGCGCTACTGACAGGAAAAAGACGCAAGTTGTGCATCCCCACCCCCGGCCCCGGGGCACGGCGGAGCGTTTTCAACCCAGCTACGCCGCGCAGGGGAAGGAAACAAAATACAAGAAGGTAGAAGTCCAGCGGGAATAGGTCGGTCACCTCGACCAGCGGCCCACCTCCCGAAACAGAAGGGGAAGTATTGAGAGCCTACCTAACTTTACAAAACTAACTTCGTCAGCAGCAACTGCGGCAAGCTGCAACATCCCCTGCGGAGAAGGCACTAGGGACCCTTGGGGTTGTGAGGCCCAAATATATTGTGGCAGAGAAAAAACCGCCAAAATATACCCCTGAGGGCCATAAGTAGACTATTAATGCACGGGCGATAAATTCTTAAGCAGTTTCTAATAAGTAGGTAGCCTGTACAGAGTATCAATGCGAGGACTATTACAGACAACGGCAGTAAGGACCAAAGTAAGAGTAACATTTTTCAGTATACAAGGCACGGTAAAAATTCAAAAGAGTTGAAATGGATATCACAGTTTACTATAAACGTACAAGATAAATTAAAGTGTGCTAGACACCCGGTACATTAATATTGCAACAACTCCAACACAATCAACATAGCCCATAACAAACAAAACATAAGTATAAATATTACGACTTGAGCAACAACATAGGAGCGAGCTCTACTAGAATTTTCTACGAATATTTGCCCAATGAGGTGCAGTACAGCATTTTCGGTCTCTGCAGTTCTTTTTTTTCTATAAAAGAAATGGTGCGGCGTAAAATCATTTATCAATTTACAAAGATAGGTAAAGTTTCCAAAACGTTCCGCTGTCGTACACTGCAGGTAATAATTAGGTTATCCTGAAATTTGTAATAATTTAACCTTAATGTACAATCATGCATAGAATATTAAAAAAGAAAACAATAAAACAAACAGACTTACTGCCAACTGAGGCATGTTGATAATTTTCTTTGAATAACAATAGTTGCAATAATTCATTTAGTTAGAAATTTGTTCCTGCAAACTTATTTGGTAGTAATATATTTCAAGTTTTGGAATGACATACTAGGGAAACGAACTTAACTCCAACTGTAAGTACAGTTCATAAGGCCTCAAATCAAGAGGACGACTTCAAATAAACAGGGAAGTGTAAATTTATCAATTTCACATTCACGTTCTTTTATTACATTATGAATATCACTCCACATTGACCATAGGAGGGTAAAATTATCAACATGCGCATTATTTCTTTGATGAAATAATGCACACGTACTTCGAGTCATTTCAATGAACCTGTTGTCTGTGTGAAAGTAGATGCGGCACTAATAATACACATGCGGGCCTGTCATGTCAATGGCCAGGTGTATACTAAGAATAAAAATAAACAGAAGGAATAATGGTGTCACGAAACATGATTTTATAAGGCACGTCAATACTTGAGCGTTTGTGAGCAAACACCGAAGTCGATGTATGACCTCACAGTATTGCAGTCGACAGTGTGCGCTCCGGTGCTGAGACCAAATATAGATGGAGTGATATTCTCTATTCAACTACTGAGCAGAATGCAAGGCAGTTCTGGTTGATAGACACGAGTCTGACGTCTCCGAGCTGTGGGAGAAACAGTCAAGGAGGTTGGATGGAAAGGAGGGAGCTATGAGCCTCGTCCGTGAAGCTTAAGGGCCATGTCAGGCGAGAGCTTTTGACGCCGCGTTTTGAGCGCTGAGGAAACGCTTTTGAAAGAGATTCCTATTAACTCCACGTTAAAAGCCAGGGGGGGGTGTCACATGGGCATTTTCACCGCTCAAGCGCGGCGCGTCTCGCTTCAAAGCGCCTGGGTATGTCAGACGAGCGCTTTTCAGCTCAGTACGTTACATGGCTCTCACGGCGCGCCTTGAACTGGCAGCCGTCGCAAGCGCCTACACTAAGTCAGACGGGCGCTTTGAGCGCCGCGGTTAAAGCGTCTGTCTGAGATAGTGTGGGTGGTTTGACCGCCGGGGGTCGAAAAGCGCTCGTCTGACAGAGCTCTAAGTTTCAGGCACGGCTGCAGCCAGTCGCCGTGCGACGCTTATTTCACATACGTACATCAGTTTGTTTGTTTCTCCCGCGTCACTCCTACCAATGACATTAATGTGAGTTCGTTCGTTACAATCGCCGAGTGCCAGAGACAATCACTTTCATGGCTGAACTGAAGGAAATCTAAAATTTCTCCAGTCAAGAAAATCAACCAAAATAAAAAGGGAAACCCATATACTTTATTAGCCCTTTTCCATTGTTAATCTTACCAAGACTGCGTTTACTCAACTGTTATCTTGATCGCATAATAAAATTTTGGATGAACGTTCACAGAAAGCAGACATGAACAGGTAACAGCCACGACGGAAAGGTCGGAATGCTAGTTGGCCTAACTTAAGGCGGCAGGGTTCTCTCCTTTCTACTAAAGCTTCTGGGCGACAGTTACCCGCCAACAGTCTTACGGGGAGAACATACGAAGTTGTTGCGCCTGTACAGCATGCAGGAGAACACGCATATACGGCGGACGCTCTTCTTGCCGGCAACGTTCACTAACAAAACTACAGGGCCGGCAAAATTCTGGAGACCTTGTGAAAAATTCAAATGTTGAAAGCTTTTGAAACTATAATAAATAAACGTTTCACCGCAGACTCCCTTAAAATATGCTCCTATTCCGCACTGAATCTATTGCGGCGATAATCTGGCGTTCAATAAATTCCAAAAGGTTTAAGTTTAAGATTGTTTTAGTAGCATCAAAGCCTTTACTGCCAACGGATATCTTTCAAACAAATTTTTACCATCAAATGCGAACAATATTCCATTGCAAATACAGTATGCAGATTATGGCTGGAAAAATTTTGTCTGAAGAACTGAATCCTATAGAAAACTGCTGGAACCACATCACAAACAAATGGCTGGAAACCGTACCAGATATCTCCAAGATCGTAATGAAGCTAAACTGTGGGATGTAATAAAATAAAACCTGAGTACTTCAAATCCATATCTGGACGCATGCATAAAATACTCAGCAAAACCATCGAGAACAAGGGCAATTTGACTCAAATTTATTGAACCTATTATCATTTCGTCAATGAAGTACTTTGCATGCAACTGAATTTCGTTCTCCAAATTCAGGGAGCTCCTTAACAGATTTTACCACTCCAACATTATATGACTGCAAGCCACTTGCAGCCCGGTCAAGCCACTTGCAGCCAGGTCCAGCCACTTGCAGCCAGGTCCAGCCACTGGCTAGGCAGCCACTACTGACCAAGCCGCCCCTCGCTCTAGTCTGATTGCTCTTTCGGAGCTGTGGGGTCAGAGGGCGAGAAGTGTGCGAGTCCGCTCTAGCTGAGGTATCACGTCCACAACAACGCAGCCCTCTGCTTGGTAGCGAAACCGTAATGATTCCTGAAACAAAACGACAAAGCTGTGATCATAATTATAGTTTCATTCCTAAACTCTACGAGAAACCTGCAAAAAACAGTGAAATTGCGGCACTAAACGTCTTCACATAACTTATCCCATCAGAAACGAAAGTGTCGCTCATCATTCAACTTGCTTATCTTTTCAACACATAAATATGCGTACTGATGAACTGTGTCCCAATTTACCATATCAGTGGCGGGAGTTACGAGTCCCAGCACGGCTCCCCCACTGCCGGGGAACTTGACACACGCCCCAGCTGCCTCTCCAAGCTCGATCATCTGCAGGTTGTTGCTGCCCAGGCTGGCGTCGCCGTACAGGCGCCTGCGTGCAGCGAAGTTGAGGCGCATCAACTCGCCTGTTGGACATCATCGATTATAATTCCGTGCTACTCGAATCATGGCCATGGGTTGAGTGCACAAACGATATAATCATTTTGTGAACAAGATCAAAAGAAAATACATATTAATTATAATTTCATTCAAGCTAAGAATATAGGTATGTATGAATTTAACTCTTCACTGCATGACTTAAAGTTTGCAGTATGAATAACTAGTTTAAGTAATGTACGTATAGTATTTGAAAAGCCAGACAGTGAAGGGTTTACCTCACTAAAGGTAGCACTTGGAATGCTAGTAATATATTTTCCCTAATCCGTTATGTCAACATAATACCTCATGAGGTAAAATTTTACACCAAGATACTATCTATGCCACCAAGATTTCACTTTGGTCTTCATAGCGTTGACTTTTACACCAGATATTACAAGATTGGCGGAGTCTGATCCTTGAGCCAATTGGCTTCGCCTGCGAAACCTAGAAATAAATATAAGAGTCCGTCTCCGACTGTATGCACTTAGAAACCTCCGACTCTTAAATAAAATAATTACATATGATTAATTTTCGACGCCTGTAAAACCTGTCCAGTAGTGTCCAACTCCGACCCCTTATGCCCAAAACAATTCGACCCCAACTCGGCAACCTGGGCAGTAGTTCGCATCCAAGACAGAAGAAAGGATATCACCATACGGCAAACATTTGCTGGCCTGAGCACGATACAGTTACGCGAGTAGCTACCGCACTTGGACGATGGTCCATGGCTAAGTTAACAGCTCAATTCGCTGATATATCAAATTTTCTCCCATTCAACTCAAGAAAATATTACACCAGCTATTAGCGCTAGATTAGCAGCTTGCTCGCCCCTCAGATTCAGCCTTGCAAAGAAAAAAGTTGGACCTGGTGACTATTTTAGGATGGACAACTCGTCAGGTAGTGCACCCGATCAGTGCCGTGGTATTAAGTTTCCAATAAGACTTGCCACAAAAACTCAAGCAAGCAAGTGCGGTACCTGCAGGAAAGCATAATGAAAATACCGAAGTAATTTAGGTATATACACGTAGCAATAAAAAAGAGAAGCCATCTATCCAATAAAAAAAACTTGCGAAGAGAAATTATGAATGGCCTTACCGAGAGCCTGCCAATCTCCAGCCAAAATAGCATTCAAGGCCTTATCGGTGAGGCCAGCTAGCACTTTCATGTCCTCCCTCACTGCTGTGTCACCTGTAGAGAAAGAAAACTACACTTGAACTTTACGATCGTCACTGACTAGTATTTAGTGTGTACACAAGCACTACCTACATTTCCGTTAATTTTGCCGACGGAAAAAATAAGCGAAAACTGCCGTAATCAGTTTACTGTTACATTATAAGTAACTGAAATATTCCAATGGTATGGAACAGTGTAGTATTTAAAATTCACTTGTTAAAATGGGAAAAAAGTAAAAGCCAATAGTCTGATTAATTTTTGCCAAACTATGACGTGTTCTTGTATTAGCACAACTGATCACATACTGTTTTGCTAAACCTTATACAAGTTGCAAATTCTACGAATTTGCTCCCAGGGAAATTATTATTATTATATTGTGGGTTTTTCCGCCGTGTTAGATACAGACTTAATAACAGCGATCCAATTTTGTATGATATAGTTTAGAAGTTTAGTCGAACTTAAATGAGTTCGATTTTGTTGTTGTTGAGTTGCCTCCAAGAGGGCGGAGTTTGAACACCACCCTCTCTGACCGCATGGAGGAAATTAGTGATGGCGTTTGATCCTGCAGACAAATACTGCAGGCAATGAGTTCGATTAGATTAGATAGGCGTCAGTAGACGAACCAACAGGCCCATTCTCAAAGAGACACCGAAACTTGCCTGGCCCTCTATGTATAATGAGCTATTGCCATTATGTTAGTAGGATATAAAAGACTAGGTAAAGGTAGAGGTAAAGTCAACTTAGACCACACCCTCACCTGGGAAACCCACATGCACTGGTTTGTGCTGCGGGTATAGGCCCACTGGCCCCAGACGAGCAAGTGTAGTCGCAGTCGCCCTCGGNCTAGACTCCTGAAGCAAAGTGTCACCAATCTCTAGTTGGGGATGCTGCGGTAAAAGTGTCCGAGACCGACTGACAATCATCGATTTGGTCTTACTGGCATTCAGCTTCATACTCCAGGCAGAGCACCATGTACTAACGCGCGACAAGTCCCTTTTCAGAGACTGCGCGACAGCATCACGCAGGCGAGGAGTAGGTATAACAGCTATCAAAGTTGAATCGTCGCGAGTAGCTACCGCACTTGGACGACGGTCCATGGCTAAGTTAACAGCTCAATTCGCTGATATATCAAATTTCCTCCCATTCAACTCACGAAAATATTACACCAGCTATTAGCGCTAGATTAGCAGCTTGCTCGCCCCTCAGATTCAGCCTTGCAAAGAAAAAAAAGTTGGACCTGGTGACTATTTTTGGATGGACAACTCGTCAGGTAGTGCACCCGATCAGTGCCGTGGTATTAAGTTTCCATTAAGACTTGCCACAAAAACTCAAGCAAGCAAGTGCGGTACCTGCAGGAAAGCATAATGAAAATACCGAAGTAATTTAGGTATATACACGTAGCAATAAAAAAGAGAAGCTATCTATCAAATAGAAAAATTTGCGAAGAGAAATTATGAAAGGCCTTACCGAGAGCCTGCCAATCTCCAGCCAAAATAGCATTCAAGGCCTTATCGGTGAGGCCAGCGAGCACTTTCATGTCCTCCCTCACTGCTGTGTCACCTGTTGAGAAAGATAACTACACTTGAACTAGACGATCGTCACTGACTAGTTTTTAGTGTGTCCACAAGCACTATCTACATTTCCGTAAACGTTGCCTAAGGAGAAAATAAGCGAAAAAAAATGCCGAGAACAGTTTACTGTTACATAAGTAACTGAAATACTCCAACGGTACGGAACAGAGTAGTATGTATTTAAAAATAACCTATAAACCCACAGTCAATGACTGGTTATAATTCTCAGCCAATCATGCATTTAAAATAACATTTACAGCCACTTACCAGCATCCCAGCGTTCGCGGACAGTGGAATGAATTTTGCCGGAGTCGGAGGGGTCGGGTCTGTAGGCCAGGAAGAACTGGGGTAAGGTGACAGAGTCGGGCAGTGTGATGTACTCATAGCGACCGTGGCCGTCCCGCTCTAACAGGTCGGGGGAGAAGTCCATGTACACAAGGCCTTGGTATTCCTGTAAAATGAAGACAATATGCAAAATAATAAACAAAATATAAGGCACAGTGGACATACTTTTGAAAGCTTTACAGAAAATGGATCCCCATGTGGCCAGCAACGCACTCTTGGGGCGCTAGAAAAATCCCCAAAGGCAAGAACAGCTGGTAGGGAGTGATGGGTTGGCCTTACAGCTAAGTGTTGCGGAGCCCGACGCTCATAGTCCAATTGCGACTCCGGCTCCAGCCAGCATCCGAATCAGACTTTGCTAAGCAAAATACGGTAATTTTACCGACACCAGAGCAGGCACTCACGTCCTCACGAAAGGGAAAAGGAGGGCCAAAAACACGCCATGTAGCCAAGAAGGTGAAGAAGTTCTTAAATAACTGTATTGCTGTTTCCGAAAGTGGCACAATAATTTACGCTTGTGACAAGCCAAGGGCGAAGGAACACGCCCTTTTTCTCACCTCTCGCTCACTTGACACCGTGTAGGACTTAGCACAGGGGTTTGTGCTGCCTTTACGTCTTGATACCTGCTTCACAAGTGGAAAATCGCTTTAATTTTATTCTATTTGATTAGTCTTGCAAAGCGTTTCATTAGGTTGTACGATGCTTAATCCCTGTTTCTCTTTCTGAAAAGTTTTTCAGATTGTTGTCGGGTCTCCAGAGGAGGTGGCTTCAGCCGATTCGGAGCACCGCCAGTCTACGTGGCTGTCCGCCATGTGGCGTCCAGGACAGCCAGCCGAGACTACCTCGAGGTGTGTGCTGGCTCCGCTCCTCACGCCCACGCACGAATTTGTCGTGACGGGGAGGAGGGAGGCGTCCACGGTGTCAAGTTGGCATACGGTGAGAAAAAGGGCGTGTTCCTTCGCCCGTGGCTTGTCACGAGCATATTTTCTCACCTCGCGCTCCCTTGACACCGTGTAGGAACTATTATCGACGGCGCGAGGGAGCGGCCAATGTATGAAGAGCTGTAGAGGCAGGCATGCACTATGTGCGGTTAACCTTAAGCTCCAAGTAGCTGCTATAAGTTCAGCAATAGCTGGTATAATAAGGCAAAAAGTAGGCAGGTAGTAGTTAGGTCGAAGGGAGGAAAGCACGGCCAGAATGTGACTGGCGGCTTGCAGTCTGCATGTGCGTTGGGTGGGAGCGAGAAAGTACAGACTTGTTCAATCTGACGACGCCCTAATCTAGAGCTTTCCCAAAGGAACTTGGGGTAAGGGCTGAACCGGGGATCACAAAGGAAGTAGACAGTCGTCAACCTTGAGCTTTGGTTTGAGCCTGGACGGCATCGTATTCCAAGGGGCCCCTAAGCCCGGTGGAAGGGAAGGTTGGATTTTCAGCTACCCTATCGTCGGTCTTTCTCTTGAATTGATGGGGCTTTATGCTCATGGATTGAGTTCGACTAGCAATTTAGGGGTAGAGTTGTCATTATGGACGGGTTCGAAAGGCAGTCACAGAAGATAACGGGGACTTCTCACTTTCCTTAGCGCTCGGACTAAGATGTATGCAGAATCCGCTGCGATTGCAGAGTTTTTGGGAAAAATTTTTTAGAAGTTGGAGCGTTGTAGCAAGGCGAAGAGAGGGGCATCCCAGCAGGCGCGGTCTTCGACTGGCCCGCTCCGTAGAAGTAGTACGGGGGATAAGAAGAAGAAGTAGTAGAAACCTTTACTAGCGCTTCAGTGGCACACTGCCTATATCGCGCCGAACTATTCCTGTGTTTAGCCACAGGCTCGTGCGCCGCCAGGGCGCGTAATTTATCACATTTTATTTATTATAAAGTATTAAAAAGAATATTATTTTTACATATAGTATATGTAATTCACAAAGAAACTGACAGAGCCGTAGTTGACGATAGCATTTATCGTAATGAAATCATCACAGTTTTTGATAGAGGTTACATCTGGTAAGAAAAGTCTTGAGAGCATTTCTATTAAATTGGCCGCGAGGTCCTTCAGAAAGCATTCCTGTATGGGGGATAGGCCTAATAGCTGCATTATGGCTAGCTGACCATGCGTCGTGTGCACAATACTACAAGTAATTTGATTACAGTGCCGATGCGATCATATCGGTGTGCAATGCGAAAGCATAGGTATCCTCTTTGAAGGATACGCAGAGGTGTACGATGTCTAATTATAGTTAAGATGCTGACGATAGTCGTGAATGCTTCGGATATTCGGAATGCTGTAGGTACTGCTCGGCGAATGCCCGCATGGGATAGTTACTTCCCACGTGAAGGTCGGTGGTTGTAACTGAGTACGGCTTGGAACATGCGAGGAGCTAAACTGGGTTGCTGAGATGATGGCGGAATTCCCTTGAGAGCGGTGAGAAAGGCCCATTACTGGCGGGAGTGCATGCATTGTGCATAGTCGCATATATTGACGATTATGCCGAGAATCTCATTATTCCTGCCAAGTGGCCGCCGGTATTCCGGAAATATATCACCGTGATAGATATTCCTCACCGCGGTGACTGTGTGGTTAGCTGCCAAGGCAGAATTACGGACATGGCGAGCATGGAGGCCGGCCTCTCCGTAGGTGTGGGAAGCTGGCACGGCCGCTGATTTTAGGTCTTAGCTGACTCACAGCCACTTGGGTAGCCCTCAAAGGGATAGTCTATTGCTTGGATGCACGTGCTGCAGTTTGTGGTTGGTCCGACATCTAGAAGTATAGTCAGCTAAGGACCATCAGTGCGACTCTGGACCGAGTGATACATATTCTTCCGAGGTATCCCTTGGGTTACTCATGGTGAATCTTTCCAGGTGAAGAGACCACGTTGCGGGTCCTAGCGTCCGCACGTATACCTGTAGACGAGAATCGTACCGAAGAGAGAATTAATTCGGCAGGTTCGGTAGGTAATGCTGGAGTCTACAATGGAGATACTAGACAAAGGCTGGTCGACTTGTCGCCTGTCACAGCGGAAGAACGTAAGAAAGACGCAATAGTAGTCCGAAGTCAGAGCTCGAAAGTATGAACAACAGGTTAGAAGGGCTAGAGCTGTTGTAGCTGAGTGACAGACTCGTCAGGGTGAAGTTATAACATTGCTCGGTACTGGGCCTGAATTAACTGAATTCATCTTGAGTGGTTCGCGATAGTTCGGTCTACTGAGTTCTCCTTGGTCTTGGATTCTAAAGAGAGGTGGTGTATTCTTCAGGTGGTAAGGGTCCTCTGCAGTGCCCGGATGCTAGTCCTTGGCTACGTTGGGTCGTTTTTGAAGTAAAATCCAAGCCCCGACGAGGGTACTTTCCTCTTGCAACCTCAGAACTCGGATGGTTGAGACTGTCGGTTGGGAGGCGCTCGTGACGCGACTCTTGTTATGAAAAGCGCTGCCATATATGCTGAATGATAGGTCAGAGTCGTTGCTTAACCTAAGTTTTGGATCAGCCGGATCACTAGTTTGGTGGTTGGCGAGTCTCAAATCGTTCGTTATAAGCTCTACAGGGACTTTCAACCCGCACCTGCGTAGGGGTGATCTGGACTGACCCGGATGAAATTTCATAGTCCAAGAGCACTCTGTGGTTGGCTGTCGCTAGACATCAGGCATTAGTTCTCGGCCTTGCCGCGCTAGCTCAGGAAGGAAACTCAAGGCGGGTGTAATCCAGCTTCTTTTGCTGGTTAAAACATTACCTACTGATTGCTTGTGTGCTGTCTCGGCGTTGATCGTGGGTAGTCTACTTTGAACGTTGTGAATGGTGCCCGGCCTGCCTTCGAGTAACACCCTGCCGTGTTTGGAGGCAACGCTCAACGGTGTCCATGTTACCACGGCACCTACTAGGCTGGCGTGGGCTACAGCTGGAGTCAGCTGTGCAGGGGCTACCCCTACGAGGTTATCGTTCCTGCTGGTGTGGAGTGATGAAGATCTCGAAAGGCTGATGGAGTGGAACTCGCATTAATATGGCCTGACCCATAGGCGCTGCAGGGTTCTGGGTCGTTGGTGCCCGTTCAGTATGCAAATGCTCCGGTCGCTCATTCACGGGTTGTCGCCTAGTTGGCGTTGTTATTAGCCGTCATCACAGGAAGCACCGTTGCAAGGCGCAAGTGCGGCATAATTTCGAAGAAAGGTGGAACATTCGATGTCGTATCAGGGTGGTCGGACGGGGAGCAGACCTGATTCTTAGGTTCCGTAGTTAAGTGGTATACCGGTGGGTATCCAGCCGTCCGCACGCAGTCGGTAGTTTAAAGTGGTTGAATGGCGTTACGCCGATTCCTTAATAGGTATTACACCACTCACCTAGCCCGCACCACATCATCTGCCTAACTTGCACCACAAAATCCGCACCACACCATCCGCCAAACGCGCACCACACCATCCGCCTATCGCGCGCCACACCATCCGCCTATCGCGCACCACACCATCCGCCTAACGCGCACCACACCATTCGCCTATCGCGCACCACACCATCCGCCTATCGCGCACCACACCATCCGCCTATCGCGCACCACACCATCCGCCTATCGCGCACCACACCATCCGCCTATCGCGCACCACACCATCCGCCTATCGCGCTCCACACCATCCGCCTATCGCGCACCACACCATCCGCCTATCGCGCATTACACCAACCGCCTATCGCGCACCACACCAACTGCCTGACCAGCACCACAACACTCGCCTAACGTTCATCACACCACTCATCTAACCTGCACCACATCACCGGCCTAACCTGCACCACTCGGTCCTGCAGGCCAGCATTAATGCTCAGCTCTCGAGCTTCGACGTCCAGCACCAGCTGCGGCCGCAGCACCTGAGGAATTTGCTCGTCAGTGACGCCATAGAACGCCATGAGGCCGTGCAGTGTTGCCATCACGATGGCAGAGCTGCCAGCGAGCCCGACCTGCCGAGGGATGTTCGTGTCGTA
>LQNS02278161.1:6362089-6375310 GCA_001587735.2 Parhyale hawaiensis
GTGTCCCTTGCTTCTTCCTCTGTTAGATCGCCTTTGCTGTGGAGACGGAGACTTAAACTACTCAATATAATAATAATAATAAAGTACTTTCCAGCTGTATCTTGGATACCAATATTCGCCGTATAATCAAGACGACGTGCGAGCTGAACGTCCGCTCATCAAGTTGAGCATGCGATCGCATAGCGTGGCACGACGAGACAGAAAGCACTCACTCGGTCGGGTCGTTGAGAGGATGGGGGAGGAGCCTCAGCGTAGCGCTTTCCTCGATCGTGATATCGGCCCAGAAATTGCCGATGGTCATTGCTATTGTTTTGCCACAAAAGCCATCAGACGGATTGCCCATGATCCCAACCCTGCACAAAAGAAACATTAGAGTTTATTAATATTAATGCCCTTATAAGTGTGTTATCACCGTATGACTAAACAATAAATTACGTTGCTTGGCATTGGTGAATTGCCGCAGTGCTAAGTGCAGGTAGCCTTAAAGTCAAGATTACCTCCGACAAGCAGGTTATATTTTCGTCGCGTTTGTTATTGTCTGTCATCAAGATAGCTGAAAAAGTTGTGGACGGATATTGAAGAAACTTACATGGATTGTTAGGTATGTTAGGAGGAACAGGATTAACTTTTGGGAAAGATCTGTCCATCCGTTCGTTTGTCTGCGTATTTTTTGTTAGCACCATCATCTAAAAAGTGACGGATTTTCAAGAAATTTTATGAGTTGTTGGGTACCTATATTGTAAAGAGCAAATGATCATATTTTGTGATTATCTGTTTGTTCGTTTGTTTGTCGCAGTGTTCACTCAAAACATTGGGGAAGGATTTTTATAAAATTTACATGAATTGTTGATAATGTTAAAAGACATAATTGATTAAATTTTGGTGATGATTGGTCGGTCCGTTTGTGTGTTTGACTCATGTTTGTCAGCAGTATAACTCAAAAAGTAATGAATGGATCTTCAAGAAAATTTCAGATGCTGTTACTATTGTCAATAGGCCCAAATGATTACAGTTTGGTGTTGATACAATGAAATTCCTGGTTTCACAGCCAATTTGGATTTTTCGTTACCGCTGCCTCGCTTGGTGGAGGTATGCGCTCGAATTAATAGTACAGATCACTTTCGTAGTAATGCTAATAAATGCAGGTAGGTAGTAGTAGTATAAGAAAGTTTAAGCCTCCCTAAATAAGTACTAAACTCTTCTAAGAGAGGAAAAGGAAGGGACATACAGAGTGTCGACAGAAACGAGGAACCCGTGCACGGTGTTCCCACGCAGAATCAACACGCATGGGAACAGCAAGTTGAGAAAGAAGATGAAGAACAGGCGAAAGTTGGATCAGTAGGAGTACGAAAGTGGAAGGAAGCAGAATGGGCACGAAAGACAGACGTCCCAAAAGCTTAGCTAATGGCTAATGTAACCTACACAATCCCCCTGGGGGCGCTGCTCCCCATAACATAGGATGGGTGAACCTAAATATTCTGACCCTACGACCTATAGCCCCTCCTCTGCCCTCGGAAGGGATGCAGGTAGGTAGCTCAATCAATTCATGGTCATTAGTACATATATACTGATAGTTCTTGCTCGAATAGTTCCTTGAACTAATTAGGGGCTTGAGACTTGTATGCTTGATTTTGAATTACATCTATTTATATCTCCTGTATTAGGTTTTCTAAAATTCTGTACAAGTTTTAATAAAATTATTATTATTATATAATTGTCGCAGCACTAAGTGAAGGTAGCTAGCTCTTTCGAATTTACGACGACTAAGTGCAGGCACAGCTTTCATTCAGGATAGAATATGTAACGATATTTGCCACATAAATAAGCATAGGCAGCTTTTCCATTAAGGATTCTACTTCTAAAGCAGCGATAGATTCATTGAAGTGACCACGCCATTACAGCGTCATTCACAACTAGCTTGTGCTGGTTGTTGTGTGCACCAGGACGGCGGGGTCCAACTTTAGCCGTCCAACTCCGCTGCGTTGATGTACACTGGCGCACGGCATCTACTGTTCGACAAAAAAGGACAAAGTACCTTGCAAAAGCCCTCGATTTGAAGCCCCTGTTTGCAGAGAGCGACCTCCCAGGAGCGTCAGAACTGTACAGCCTCAGCCAGCTGAGGTAGTCCTGCAGCGACACATTACCGATCAGCTGGAAGCCGGAGCTGACCAGGTAGCCATACATTGGAAGCTGGAGAAGGGAATGAAAAGACATTAAATCAATTTTCAGGTTTATTGCATTATTAGAAGCAACAACAAACTTATTAAAATGTAATTACCGCAATCAAACGTTGGTCAGATGCAACATTCATCTCAATATCATGTATTTGATGATAGCTACAGCTTAAAACTGAACAGGAATGAAATAAGCAAACATTAGACATTTTTATGGCCATGATCAAGACGGTATAATTAGCATGCAACACTAATTCTTCTACCAAATTTAATTCTTCTACCAAATTTTTCACTATTGCTAAATGGTATTAATAGATATTACCAATTGGCTTTCCTAGTACAATGACGATCATACCATGAAATAAAGTATTAATAACACTACACCAGTAATTCTACACACACGTGCGAGACACACTTATTAGATGATGCAATATTTGAGGGATCTCAAGACACAAGGTGGAGTTTGAAGAGAGATCATGAAGAAAAGGGACAGGTAATAGGTAGTAGCTAAATCGATAAAATTGTTGAACCCAATCACGAGGATGTGCTTCCACACAGGACTAACGCATACAGCAAGTCAGCGGGAAATATGAGGAGGCAAAGAAAAACGACATCAGTAGAAGTATGTAAAACGAAGAAAGTACAGTGGGCACAAAGAAAGCTCTCATGAAAGCCGATTGAGGCTAGGTACAGTAAATTATGGGCTGTCCCTGGGACATAAATCCCCAAAATACTAACTGGTACTATATCCAAAAACCGGGAGAATCAAGGCACACACAAAGAGATCTCTAAAAGAACATTAGGGGGAATGTTGCTATGACTCTTTAGCAGTGGTGAGTGAAGGCAGAGTACCTCTGTTGGATAGCACCTGCGATCTCACCCCTCGGCTTCACCGGATCGTCTTCGCTCAGAAGGACAGATGTTAGTCGTCACACTCTCTTTAATGACAGTAAGTACTCTACCTCCACTCACTTGCATCTTTCCTTTATACTGTATGTTTTACTGAGTCATTGCATGTACAAAAACTGGGGTTTTTAATTAGTTGTCTGTTTGTTCTCCTGGCCTCACGGATGAGTAGACCCTCAGGCTCTCCCCCAGGGTTTCCCAGTTTTTTTTTTGTGCAGCTACCTCCTTGCCTGTGCAGTTCATATAGTCTACCCAGTACCCTCCGCCTTAGCTTCAAGTGCATGGCGACGAACGCTTTATCCAAGAAGCCATGAAATTGGGGTTCTGGGATTTGATCCGCCTCCAGAGGTACTCTGCCTTCACCCACCACTGCAAAAGTCATTGCAACATTCCCCCATTTGCAGTGGCTCGCTACGGCAGAGTACCTCTGTTGGATAGCACGACTTACCTAAGGCGGAATGAGAGCGCAATTATGGAGCCGAATCTGTACTCTTACGGAGCAGGGAGGGATTTTATTGTTCCCTCCTGAGGCGGAGAGTGCAGAAAATAGATTAGTCTAGAACCATGTTTGATTTTTATCCTCAAGGTTACTGCTTACTGGTTACAATTGTTCTCCTTTACTTTGCTCGATCTTCACCGTTGCATTAGCCATTCCATTTAACTCTCGGACAATTGCTACCTGCCGAAAATTCTGTAGTGTCCGGGGCTCTCCGTATGGGTCTCCTTTGCGAATCCGTTCTTTGTCGTCTATTCTTGAACTACTGTTTTTGGTATCGACGCCAACTTCGATGTGCTGTCTGACCGTCATCTTTGCCCAGGATCGTCCAGTGTAGGTACCTATTTTTCATGATCCTTTCGAGAATTATCGTACCCATACCAAGTTTTTTTACCGCTCTTTCTGTGTTCTTGGGTTTATCTACTTCGTACAAACATGTACGTTCATTTTGAGTGCAGAAAAAACCCAAGCTCGTATATACTTCAAACTCATCGGTTCCCTGTGAGAATTTTCGTTTATATACCTCCGTTTAACACTCCGTTACTTCTTATTCAACCGTTTCTGTACGGAATGAGAGTCTTTCTAGTGATGAGAATATTATGTGCCTGGTTCCTTGTTTAAACATTTCTTATCTCCGATCAGACTTTTCTGTTATCACATCCTGATCCATTCCGGTTTTACTGGACCGTCCCAGGTTCCTTACGGTACCCCTTCTGGGTTTGTGAACCCCGCTTGTCTACCAAATCCTTCTTTGTGTTTAGTCAACTATCTGGATGACTGTGATTTTTTTCTCCAGAAAATCCTGTGTTGATCTGCCTCTGCCCGTACTGGATCCGCAACGTGGCATTCCCGTAGCGATACCATTTCCCACTGGCCGTATCCGTAAATATTGTAGCTCTTCTCGGTTCCTGATCGTATTTCCGTTCTGATACCGCTCGCTTTTGAGGCCTCTTCAGTACTTTGACTCGTAAACTCTCCTTCTGCTGTCAATAAGGGAGCTCTACTAGGTTCCTGAAGCTAATGTCTTCTGGTTCTATTAACTTTGTCCTTACCCCCCAAAACTTTTCATTCTGAATATCAAGAGAATAACATTGTGTAGACTGAGACCTGGCTAACTCCAATGAATCGACAAGAACCTGAATTAATTCTCGTCAACCGTGAACTTGTGTTTCTGTCAAGGTATTAAACCCTTTAATGGTTTGCTCAACAAAATTGTTGAGGCACTGATAAAATAAAGCAACACTGTACACCCGATCCTACGGGTCACCGCAACAATCATTGATCACAGAGCACCAAGCTAGAAGAGAGGAAGAGAGAAGCTGACATGTTACCACCGGCGTGAGTCGCAGACAACTGAAGCTATGGCAGAGGGTACTGGTCATATGAACTGCACAGGCAGGGAGGCAGCTACACCAAGAAGAAAAAAAAAACTGGGAAACCCTGGGGAGAGCCTGAGCGTCCACTCAGCCGTGAGGAGAACAGACAACTAATTAAAAACCCAAGTTTCTGTAGCTACATGCAATGACTCATTAAAACATGTAGGATAAAGGAAACATGAAAGTCAGTGACGGTAGAGTACTTACTGTCATTAAAGAGAGTGTGACGACCAACAACCGTCCTTCTGAGCGGAGACGATCCGGCGAAGCCGAGGGGTGAGATCGCAATTGCTATCCGACAGGGTACGCTGCCAGAGCGAGCCACTGCAAAATTATCTACAGTATATTAGGGACTCAGCCGCTTTTAAACTAGATACGGAGGTACCAGATCGTCAGTCATACGGCGTTAGGTAGGCTATATTTACGAGTCAGAGTCAAACACCCACTTGTTCTAGGAGTTATGGAGTCAGAAGATTAAGAGTAGTAAACAGTCTACTTTGTTAAGACCTCGGGGCTTTTGGGTGGAAGGAGACGAAGTTCGATACAGACGAACACCAGAATTACAGTTGGACCTTAGATGGTCCGGCTGCAGAGCCAGACCCACTTCAAGGAGAAAGCGACATCCAAAGATTAAATTATATTAACTGGGGTTAAAGAACATTTACCTTCTGTTGGTTGACAATATGGGAGAGGAAGCAGCCAAGAGAACGGCCATACTGCGGTGCCCAGGTTTGTAAGTAGGGCTGCAGCAGTTTCAATGTGGTGCCTTGGAATCCATAGAACACAACACTTCCTATGCGAGACTCTGTTTCTGTTGGTAATGGCTTCTCCAGAAACTTGGTAATTCTGGAAATTGGAAAGTGCATCAAGCCATCCCAGCTTTTAGAAAAAAAAAAAAAAAATTTCAATCTCCAGCAGCTTAACAACTCTGAAAGTTAAATTAGCATCTTGGTAAAGTAGGTAGCTATCTAAACGCAAACAATTCACTTTCTTGGAATGATTGGAGAAAAAAAAATAAAGATTCAACAGTAAAACTAGCTACCAAAGGTGTTGGAAAATACTTAATTATTAACTAAGTTTTGTGATACAGTTATATTGGAAGCTGTAAATACACATTTAGCTACCTGGCTGTACATCACAATTTCTAAATCAATAAATTAATTTCACCCAGCATAACTTATTAGAAAAAACATCCATCAACGTTAAATTCATCGCTCAATACTGCAATTACAAGAATAAATCCAAAATATAAATATATGCTCATAGTAGATAATATACGCGCAATTTGTAGCAGAAGAAGCTTAACACAGTAGGTAAGGAAGGTAGCCTATAACTGGAGCAAATGCTTTGTACAGATGTTTTTGCACAGCATTAAGAGAAAATCATCAGGGCCAAATTGAAACAGTAATGCATGAACAAAGCACAGAGTTGCAAAGGTAGATCAGAAGTGTACTGTGTCATGCATCTAAGGCCAAACCTTTTAGTGTCACTGTTCACTTCGAAAATTCCTCGACTAGTCGTAAGTTCCGATGACTCTAAGCTATAGCACACAGCAACGGCACCATCAGGATGGCCGTCCCAGAACTCCATCACATCTTCAATTTTGAACTTACCAGCCTAAGAAAATCGATACAAAATATTAATTTCGAATTATATAAAAAAAGAGAGACCATCTCTCTCATTCCTTAAGCATAGTGTGGAATTATTTTTTACACTCTTACAACTAAAAAAGCAGCAGAGGTGACAGATCTATTGCTATGAGTGAAAAAACTGAATGTAGCTATAGGCTAGCTACCTCCTAATGAAGAGTTATGTTATTGTGATAAGAGAAACTGATCAAATCAGAAAAACAGCTTTCACGAGCCAAGACAGGCATTAACATCGCAGAATACCGTAAGGCGTTAAGATCACAGAATACCGTAAGGCATTAACATCACAGAATACTTTAAGGCGTTAACATCGCATAATACCGTACACAAATGTAAAGCCAGCGTATTTGAAACGTCAAACCTACAACTGCAATATAAAGTCAGATTTGTACCTAAAATGTCATATCGAATCTGTAGCTACTTCAAATGTCAACTCTATATATAGCTACCTGATACTTTAAATCTGTAGCTGACATAGCGAATCTGTAGCTAGTTACCTGGAACATTAAATCTGTACCTGAAACATCATGTCTCCAGCTATCACAAGCACATCAGAGTCCAGGAGTCCACGAGTTCTGACAACGAGTTCCAGGTCACCAGTAGCACCAAGTGCATTCAGGGGAAGAGTAGATCCATCATTAATGATATTTGAGAGAGGAAAGCTAGCAGCACTGGCCCATCGCTCAAAGTGCTTGTACTTGTCAGCATTGGTCACCAGTAACACCTTTGATATGTACTTGCATCTGGCGAGAAAAAAATTTCATTAAAAATTGAAAATAATAGCTTAAGAATACTAGTACTTGATTCAGTACTGGAATAGCCCATCAACTACTATCTAGAACTTATATACGGTATTTCTGACAAAAATAGAATTTTAGATGGCACCTACTATGGTTTTCACTGGCCGTGTTACACTGTTTTTTGCAAATAATTCGTAAGCGAATTGTCAGATCACTACGGTATTTCAACACAAAACCTTTTACAACCCTACGTAATTTACGGCCCTCATAGGATATTGCTATTTGTGTATACAGAGGAGTTTACTCTTGTACATTAGGCCTATATTTAGCAGAAGCCTGGAAGTCGCGTCTACACATTCAAACGACAACCCAGTGTTGCCAGATTGTTAAACAAAATATCTGTAGACCGGAGCCATAATATCTGTATTTTGCCAGCATCATCAGTAGATCTAAATACCTTCACCAACGTTATAATTATTATATTGGTATTGTCCCGCTATTTCTGAAATTAAGACAATCAATAGCGATCCAAGGTTATTTACTCGGCTTACAGCCGGAACCACAACGTTGAGCTCAGGTGGCAAAAGATGGACGAAAAGAGAAGAAGACAGAAGAAAGAAGCGCACGTGCGGTCGGTCCCTGCTATGGCCCTCCGCACGGGCGAAGGTAAGAACCCCGCATAAAAAGTCTGTCACCTCGATTGACGGCCCACCTCGCGGGACAGAAAGGAAATTATTATTATTAAATTACACCAGACTGACGACGTAGAAACGGAGAAACTCCATGAGGTTAACAAACCCCCACACAACCTACCAACTCTACAAAACTAACCTTCTAAGCAGGAACTGCGGCCAGATGCTACATCCCCTGCAAGAAGGCATTCGGGACCCTTGGGTGCGTGATGCCCGAACATATTGTGGCACGGAAAGAGCCCCTCACAGTATGCCCCTGAGGGCCTTTCACCAACGTGTCTTGTCTATCATTTGTCTATAAATTATATTATAGACCGTTTTGAACTCTGTGAGTGATACGGCCTGTGGCAACTATAACTACCCATCAATCAATTATAAGTTCTAGAAAATGCCAATCTACTGTACAGCAGCCTCATCCAACAAGCACTCAGAACAGTGGCATAACTCTGTATAGCTATAATATGTATGTAGTTATTAGGAAGCCATCCCATTAAAAAAGTGCTCATTTATCGCTGTTTCTGGTGTTAAAATCTAACATACAGATTTTAATCCTGATCTACGGATGTCCAAATTTTTTTCACAGTGCCCAGTATATCTACAGATATTTGGAGTGATTTGTTCAAAATGCATGAAATTTCAAAAGATTCTTAGAAGCATTTTCTCCTGGATGCACGTTTTTTATTATTATTGTTGAATAAATGAGATAAGTACCTCTGTCATTCTGCCTATTCTTCTTTGTGAAGCGTGTTCATTCATTTCTCGCCAAAAATTCCTCGCAGGCAACTTTCTAACAACTTATCAATGAGTTCTCGTGTTGCCAATTTAGCCGATAGTATCCCTTCCTAGCCAATAGCGTGTATAGTCCAACAGATAGCCGAAAGTTCAGCCGATTGTATTGTGCTCCCAGCCAATTTTTCGTAGTTTTGGTGCTATCATCGCAGTGGATCTGGGACAATTGCACCCATTCCCTTCTCATACACCTTCACATAAAGAAAAATTATGCTCCACTGTCACAATATTTTTCCAAAAAATTAATAAATGAGCCATTTTTTCAATGGGATAGCTTCCTTAATAGACAATTATACAGAGTTACGCCACTGTTCTGAGTGTTTGTAGGATGGGGCTACCGTAGATTGGTATTTTCTAGAACCTATAATCAATTGATGGGTATACTTTGATAGAAGCCGTATCACTCATAGAATTCGAAACCGTCTATAATATAATTTATAGACAAATGACAGACAAGACACGTTAGTGAAAATATATTTAGATCTACAGATAATTTTGGCAAAATACAAATATTCCGGCTAAGGTTTACAGATATTTTGCCTCGACAACCTGGCAAAACTGAGTCGTCGTTCGAACGTGTAGGCGAGAATTATAGGCTTCAGCTTAATATAAGCCTGATCTACAGGAGTAAACTCCTCTGTATACACATATAGCAATATGATATGTAGGCCATAAATTAGGTAGGGTTGTAAAAGGCTTTGTGTTGAAATACCATAGTGATCCGACAATTCGTTTACGAATTATTAGTGAAAAACAGTGTAGCACTGCCAGTGAAAATCATAGTAGGCCTAATGAATTTTTTTTTTCAACAACATTTAATGACAACTAAGTAACAACTAGGGAAAGAAACTTTGAACTCTTTAAGGAAAAATTTCTGAAAGTTAAATGGTTAAATTCAAATTAAGACAAGGCTGAATTCACTCCCAATATCACTCAGCAGTTGTCTTACACATTAGTTACAAGAAACTGTGATTTGAGGGAAGTGCATGGAAATGACGATGGTAAATTGAAGCAATCATGAATTTTTAATGCCAAGATATATGCATAGTACAGTCTAGCATTACTCACACCATTAGATAAGCTACATAAAAAATGATACTTGTGACAAGCGTAGCGCCGGAACTCTCTAGGCCTATATTCATCCATACATAGCGAACTTGACACAATCTCCGTTAGCAGCTTCCCTTTTCGTGCTGTTGCTCTGTCCTTCCGACAGGTTTAGCTTTGTAATGAGCAGAGACAGCAGTAAAAATAGCATGTATATACATCTACTATAATGGTTCCCCTAAAATACGTTAGCCACCAGAACCAGTTTTCTTTTGTAGAATAAACGGTTGAAACCGGTGCTCCAAGCCTACGTAATTGGCAGCTGGTTGGGTGTGGGGGCAGTAGCCAGTCTCCAAGAAACCAGTGGCGTTGTAGGCTGCAGCTAGCCAGCATCCATCTCAGGGGTTCACCAAGCCCAGACCATCATGCCGCTGCTCGGTATCTTCAACCGCGCCAGGGCGGGGGGAGGTTTCGATGGTGTCAAGTTCGCTTTGTATGGATAAATATAGCACGTTCCAACGGTATGCTCGTCACAAACATTTAACCAATACGGCGCTCACTTGACACCATCTTCATTAGCATTATTACCCAAGTGGCCTGATAGGGTAACTGTGGTCGTGGGCACGGCACGGAGTAAGGACCTGGCCGTAACCAAAGTTACGTTAGCTTTAAATGCTGGGGCATGTGTATGTTCATTATTACGGTTCGGTATGATCCAATATGTGACAAGGTGAGGACCAGGGAAGTTGAAGGTTCTGTAATATCCTCATGTAGCTATACCTTTTAAGCAAGCCCCTCTCAGGAAGAGTACGGTTTAATCTGCCTACTAGGGCATCGTAGAGGTGTTTGATGTTAGCGAGGCAAAGGGCTTTCAAGTTGGGCCTGCATGACAAGAGCCGTACTAGAGGGGAAGGATAACAAGTGTTTTTTTTTTAGGCGTGATCAAGAGGACTGAGGAGGAACTGCTCTAGGGGCCGGGCTGTTCGGTGAGAACTAACCTATGGATGAACGTTTTCCGGCGCAGGTTCGGAAGGGCGCTGGAGGCTTGGCAGCACCAGTGTGCAACGTTTCGAGCACAAGACCAGATATGCCGACGGGCAGAGTCCCTGAATTTTTGTAGGGAGTCCCTGAATTTTTGTAGGGAGTCCCTGAATTTTTGTAGGGAGTCCCTGAACTTTTGTAAGAAGTCCCTGAATTTTTGTAGGGAGTCCCTGAATTTTTGTAGGGAGTCCCTTAATTCTTCAGGGAGCTCCTGAGAGGTAAATGCTCCACCGTGGGTAAAAGTGTCGGGGCGTTATCAAGCTGTGACGTACGGTGTGTGCTAAGAGAATCTGTACAGAGAAGCATGAGCATTCCCGAGCAACAAGAAGTCCTGGCGCTAGCAGGGGTCGCTGCCCTAGAACATTCTAGTTTCGGAACCTACAGCAGAAGTAGAGTTTTATACTACTTCTTGAGGGAGGAAAAGTGAGATGGAGGTGTGATATTTAAAGAGGAAAACACAAACTCGCACGACTCAAGATTGTGAGGAAAGGGAAAGCTGAGGATGAAGGAAATTTATATTATTACCTATACCTATGCATCTATGAAGCAGACAACACTGATTAAATTTCGTACAAACTGAAGTGTGAAATGTAGAGAAAAGTAGATGGATCACACCTCGGACAATTAACTCCTGCTAATTCCGGATTTTTCATTTCTTGGGGACGGTAGCTAGTAGAAAATCTTGTATGTGACCGTCGTATGATTTGTCTGATGAAATTGTCTTTACACCAGGACGTGAGTGTTGACTCTCTCCAGGCAAAGGTTTGAAGCTGTTGATTATAACGACCACTTCGTACCGCTGAGACTATACAAGGATTGAATAGCTGTGTTTGAGTACTTGGACGGAATCAGCCACCAGCTATGGTGCAGGATGCGAGCCACTAGAAGGCTCTAAGAGGTTATGGGTCAAGGGTTGTTAGGTATGCGGAACAGACTTGAAACCGGTGGGGGCGAAAGCCTGGTATCGACAGGAAGTACGGTACCTAATTGGAAACTAGGAAAGGCATCTTCTGGTAATGTGGGATGGTAGGAGAGTGCGCTACTGCGAGAGTGATATCCTGTACTGAAGCATGATCCTGTCTTTCTGGTTGATTCACTAAGTGTTGCGTTCAGATGGTCGCAGGGTCGCCTGCAGTTTTTTAACGAGTGGAGAGCGATGTGGGACACTCTGAGGGACCTAGCTTCTGAAGTATTGCAAGACGTCATCTCGAGACCCAGTTGGTGAGATAGTTGGTAAATAGCTTGTTGTAAAATTCCACTTCTTTTGGTAGATTTGTATGGTTGATGGTCGCGGACCATCCGAGTGATACAATTGGGGTAGTGAAGGACGTCTAATTTCGAGACGGTCTGTTCTTCATTGGACTGGCAGTAGATGGGAGTCGTAAATGAAGCACAGAAATCTCTAACATTTAAGCTGCAAGGCAATAATTGTATGGACGTCGTTTGGCTAGATGATCAAAGGTACTGAGGTTGCAAATAGTAATTAGGGGAAGAGTTGTTAGTTCTCATGAATAGGTAAGTACTGAGGAGCGGCGCAATACAGGGTAGAAGCTCAGCATTTCCTACGACGGCATCTGAGGGATTGTACCACTTCGACTGGTTGTAAGGGACCTAAGGTGGAAATAAGGTAATATAAAGGCAGTAAAACTGATGGTACGATCAGACTGGGAAACCATCTTCAAAAGGGTTTGTTGAGGTGTGTTGACTGGCGTTAGAGCAGTGTGCAGTTACAGTAGATTACAGTTTGTTAAGAATCATGGTGTCAGGTTCTAAAGTGAAACCTGTAATCCTCTAGCCCTTGCCATTCTGTTCATGATTAGTAGGTATCCTTGTCATGGTGTCTGGGTAGCTACTGGATGCTATTTCCCTGCTTCAATAGCAGGACTTCAGATGGGAGCAGATGCGTGGTTCTAACACAGATAACATGTACATTTTACTCTTCTCTAATTTCGACGTGCTAATTGGAAGAGGGGCCAGCAAATATGCCCTAGGGGAAATGGAAATTCTGGATAAGGTCCTTAACAGTTTAAAGAACTTCTCTCTATGGATAGAAGCACGAGAATTCGTGATATCAGGCAATACTTTTTGTCTTCGGGCAGGCTCCAAGGCCCAGATGGAGTACCGAGCTCTAAGCTCCGGTGTGGCTTGGGGTATCTTGTTGCATAAATCCCAAGTTTTTTTTCAAGAGTTTGTAAGGGATATACTGTAATTCATTTTGATTCCCAAAACTCCTTTGCTTGTTCTGGGAAATCAAATTTCTAGAATCCCAAAGTAGGACAATCCAAAGCTGGCGATGGTAAGTGGAGATGTC
>LQNS02278161.1:6478335-6507424 GCA_001587735.2 Parhyale hawaiensis
CGTGAACATTTTCATGACTTATTGAGGCGGGCACACAATTGTGCTAATAGTGACGCTATAAAACAATCAGACGATTGGATGAATGAACACGTTCAAAAGACTAACGTGTAGACAGGTATCTATAGGCATCATAACTGTGCATACTCGCTAAATTTTCATATTTTTTTCTCTTCAGTTTAGCAAATTACTATAATTTGTACAGTTATTTATACTCTACTTGAAAATTAAACGATCGCATTGGTCATCAGTTTGCAGAGAAGAGCATAATAAATAACGAAAGATATGCTGTAATGTTTGTATTGAGCCTTTGATATTTCGATAATTCGTCGATGATGATGATGATGCTGAGAATCAAGCCCAAAAGTTTATGCTGATGAATAAATCTACGGATTTCGGAACGAATATTTCAATAACTAATTTGGACGGAGCTTCTGCCCTACTCCACTGTTTTTGAACATTAATATTCTTCATTAACGGAACATTTACGATTATAAGAACAGATGTATTTTATTAATACCGACGCCCTAATTATTTTTAAATGCTTAAGAGCAAAAATATAGTTTTTTTTAATTGGCAAGGTATGCAGTAGACTAAAAAGCATGTTTGATTTAGTGCAATATACGTAAACTGGGGACGATACGTTATACAATTTAGCAAAAAATTGCAACACAAAGAATGTCAACTACATTGCATTATCGTGCTCAGTTTTAGCGGGAAAGTAAAGCACCAATGTTTTCCATAAAATGTAGTAATGAATTATATCAAAATCTAAAACAAGTAAATACCCGTCACACCTCTCTCTAAGAGGATTTTTACAATTCAACGAGCTTCCAAGCTCGAACTATTCCTTGCTGAGACTTGATCTGTGACTTGTTGATCTATGTAGAGATGGAAGTGATATAGTATAGCATCCCCAGCTGCGCATGTGTCGAGACAGGATCAATTTTTAATTTAAATATATTTTATTTGGTTTATTATGTTAAAGCCGTCAGCTGTCCCCGCGAATAAACTTTGAATATTTAAAATCCTGAAACTGTAGTTACGTAGGAATAAATAAATAAATTCCCTGAAGCCTTTATAAATTGAAGAAAGTATTAGAGTCTTTACGTATACCCGGGCTGTCCTTTTAAACCTAATACGTTTAGTAAACAGCCACAAAAGTTTAATGAATTAAATTTACGATAATGCTATTATATTTTTCGTCAGCAGTTTTCTGACTGCGACACGGGAAAATACCTGTAGGCTACTTGTAGCTGCACTGTAATGTAACAGTAGTTATTAAATTGATTTCCACTCATACCATTGCCACAAGTCACGTAATTCATTTATAATCTACGACAGAAGACATTTAATTCATTGGCGACGCTTACAATAAAAAATATACTGTGATACACTTTCATTCGCTTGAGGCTTTTAGCCTTTGTTGAGCATATATCCGAACTACACTGTTGTGCCGTTCAGACGAGATAAAAGTTCACAACTGTCTCAGTTACAACTCTTCGCGCATTTGGAAAAGAAAAAACTTTAAGCTGTGACACTCCTGAAGCCAACTATCGAGACGGCTTACAGTTTAGAAAATATATTGAAAGACGCGCACGTTAACCGCGGTTTCGCACGATTGTAAATGAATGAGTTTCTTCAACTCCACATCAAAATACGTCACTGCATGTGTCCTTTCAAGTATTATTTAAAGAGATACCGCAAACATTACTTGAAAGACTTGCAGAGGAGACTGACTTGACTACAAACATATTGGTATTGAACCTTATTTTGGTAAACACGCATTTTTGTTGCCGACGGCTCAGCGAAATGTTCGGAAGATTAGCTGAGGAAACTCGTTAATTTCACCATCTTGTCATTTAATTTAATTTACTTATACCATTTTAATAGTACGCGTATTAGATTAAAAAAAAAGAGTTAGAGGACAGTACATCCTCCGTTATTCGGATTTTATATTTTAAAATTTGTTGCTGCAAGCAATTAAATACAGCGACAAAATTGCCTGCGTTTGAGGTATTGCGTATCTATTCCAACAGCTCAGTGAAAAACAAAACAAAAATAGCATGAAATGAGGTAACTGCAGGTGTGACACATCCTCACATTTCTAAGTCAGTTGATGAGTGAAATATTATCTAAAATGGGATCACCGAACGCACATAGCATTTCCTAATTTCTCTATTGGTGAAAGAGAGAGAGAAAAATGGCGCCTGAACTGAGGTTACAGAGAGTGCATAGCATTTCCTCATTTCTAGGTTTCACTTTCTCTCTTTACCACGGATTTTACTCCAATGACCCTCGTGTAACGTTCCACTGTCTTAGCTAGCTAAACCTGCTAGGAGACAGGAGGTTTGCAGGGGACGGCGAGCGGCATCAGTCGTTGATGGTACGCGCATGTACCTAGTAGACCATTTGTTTACGTTTCTACTTTACTCGATTCTCACATCTCACAACATCTTGATAGATGTCCATGTGATTCATAATTTTAAAACAACTGATAATATTTTATGTCAGTGGACGAAAACGATGAAGCATTTTCCAGATTATTCTTGAGGGCTGAATGCACAAAAACGGACAAGCTCCAGTCTGCTTCCAGCGGGCTACGGTGATGGTTGTGCACCGGCGCGGGCGTTCCGTTGGCATAATATTCCTGGTTCTTCCGTAAATTATCGCTGTTCTCCCTCTTCCTGTGTCTTCTAAGATCAAAAATGGAGCACGCAAACCACTGAAGAGCTGCTCTGTAAGGTGAGACCTATGATATTTAAGTTGCTAAGGTCGCAAGGGTCAAAAACGGCCATCAGGATGCATAGGCTAGAGTGTTTGTAGATTTCACGGCATGGAATAGCACCCTCTTTTGCCTGCACTTAGCGTTATGAATTGCGTGATAAAAACATTGGTAACAGAGACGTATGTGTACGTTGTTTGTTGCTAGAATTCAGTTTGTGTTTACGAAAATATCTTGTTGCTCGTTTGACCTTGAAATTCGTTTAGCTGGGGCATACCCAGGCCTAAGGCTTGTGTAGAGGTGTCTTCGAATTACCCAGTTTCAAATAGGCCTAATCTTATCCACCCAAACATGGGTATTTTTTGCTCATTCTCTCCAGCTTAAGCTTACACTAATTACCTCCGCCAAGGAGGTTATGTTTTCGTCGTGTTTGTCTGTCTGTCTCTTTGTCTGTCTGTCTGTCACCAAGATAACTCAAAAAGTTATTAACCGATTTGGATGAAATTTACAGGGTTTGTTAGTATGTTAGGAGGAACAGATGATTAACTGTTGGTGAAGATATGTCCATCAGTTTGTTTGTTTGTTTGTCTGCGTCATTTTTCTTGATGCCATAACTCAAAAAGTTATGGATGGATTTTGATTAAATTAACATGATTTGTTAGGCATATAACAAAGAGTAGATGACCAAATTTTGGTAATGGTCCGTTTGTTCGTTCGTTTGTCTCTGTTTTTAATAATAATCCGTAATAATTATTATTTCGTAATAATTATTAAGTCTTCGTTAGTAAAACGAAGCCCCCAGAAACACTTATTCGGCATCAACGTGGCTCTAAAGTCCGCTGCAGACGATAGTCTTTTGTCTTACGTTTTCACTCACCGCGTTCAAATGTTTCGTGCTGTCCTTGCGAACACGACTGCGTGTCTACCAAAAGTTTCGATAAATTGTTTACCGTTATATTGTCTGGCTTAGCCCGTGTCACTACCGCAGTGTCTTGTGTCTTATCAAATTTTAGCCAACGTCGTCTGAGAAAGCAGTTTTTTTCACAGAGACACAGCAACGCATTCGAACGCGGTGAAGTGGAAACTCAGGACGTAAGACTGTCGTCTGCAGCGGGGTTTACAGTCAGGACTGGTCTGCTAATAACCTACGAGAAATTATATACCTATAGCGGTTTTTTGGTGCTTCTTTGTTTCAGAGAAATCATTGAAGATCTCTTACTAATGGTTTGCAGCAAAAAAAAATGGACGTCACTTTTGTTTATAGCAGGCCTTACTTACGCTAGAAAACACTTTTTGTCCTATTAAGTTAGTGGGTAAACTTACACACAGGTTAGCAGTTTAAACGGGTTAAGAGTCACTGAAGTAAGCCAAATGTTTGAGGAAGGCAGCGCCAACCGACGTAGGTACTGGCGTTATGACGTAATGGCGCTCCAATAATATCCACACATATTATGATAAAACTAAAAACAATTTGCACAAGAAAAGACCTATATTATCGGAATCAGATATTTTTACTGATTCTAAAGATATGAATATTTATTTATAGTTTTCACTGCACTAAGTGACAACGGAATGACGCGATGATGCTGTCCAGGAAGTAAAGAATGCAACTTACGCTCTTTGCTTCCTGATGCTGTCGAACCGACAACGGTCAATATTTTCAGTGCAGTATACCACCTTTAAAAGATATGCGGATTTCTAGAAAATTACGATGAAGCTAAAAAAATTGCACAAGAAATGACCTATATATTCTGAATCGGATATATTTACTGAATCTATATTTAAGAATGTTTTCTTGAAGTTCCAGTGGGCAATTTTACGAAATTTAGCCCATTATTACCTCCGCCAAGGACGTTATGTTTTTGCCGGGTCTGTCCAGGAAGCAAAGAACGTAACTTTTGTTGCATTCTTTGCTTCCTGGGTCTATCTGTTTGTTATGCTGTTATTTTCTCTGTCTGTATTGTACTCAAGAAAACTCAAAAATTATTGACCGATTTGGACGAAATTTACAGGGATTGTTTGGTATGTTAGGAACAGAGGTAAATTAAAAAAAAATAACACGATAGCCCCTAGCTAAATCACTGCTAGATATCAATAGAAGTCTATGAGAGAACTTAGAGAAGTGCAGTGACACCCATTTGTATCAGTCAGAAATGCATAGTTTTGGAAATATTAGACTTTGAAGTTCCCATTGATTTTCTATGGGAGAAAATAACCGACATCATTATAGGCTCGCTAGCGACCGTATAGGAACCTAACCTAGCCCAACTTAACCTCACCTAACCTAATCCAACCTAACCTAATCCAATCTAACCTACTGTAAACCAACCAAACATAACCTAACCAAGCCAACCTAACACAATCTAACCTAACTCAAAAACCTTTGACAAGAGGTTTTCCTTTCCACTGTATGAATGTGGTTACTTTCTTTTATAGGAAAACAGTAGGGCCTAGGAACAGTTCAACTTCAAAGTCAAATATCTTGAAAACTATGCACTTCTTTAATACTTTACTATTGATATCTAGTAGTGAATTAGCTGGGGTTCATGATATCTAGTAGTGAATTAGCTGGGGTTCATGGTGCTTTTATGTAAAATAATACCGGAACACATGGTTAACTATGGTGAAAATCCGTCCATCCGTTTGTTTGTCTGCCTCATTTTTCTCAATGCCATAAATCAAAAAGCTATTGACGGTTTTTTATGAAATTAATATGAGTTGTTAGGTATATAACGAGGAGTAAATGACCAAATTTTGGTAAAGATCAGTTTGTTCTTTTTTTGTCACTGTTTTTAATTATTTGCTTGTTAGCAAAATAATCTATCTACTATATAATAATTCACGTCGTGTTTTTATTTATTTATTTATTTATTTATTTATTTATTTATTTATTTATTTATATATTTATATCTTTCCTGTCACGCTCTATGGGAATAAGATAGGAGANAAAACTAAGCATTTGCCCCAAAAACGTCATTCGTGAAAAACGTCTTAGAATACGTCCTTCTACTCATATATGACTTCAAAATATCGAAAATGCGCGATGGTCCTAAAAGCGAATTGAACCCCAGTTTCAAATAGGCCTAGGCCTAATCTTATCCACCCAATCATGGGTATTTTTTGCTCATTCTCTCCAGCTTAAGCTTACACTAATTTAGGTACCTATATTTTTATTGACCTCGTGCGAATTTTATGGGTAAAATATCTTGAATTGACCCAATTTACATACTGAACACAAGAAAAGTCATAAAAATCATGTGTAAGTGAAAGTAAAATCATACCGGTGAATTTAACGCTGTAATTTTTGATGGCCAGCTAACTCTGGATTTTTAGCATTTTTCACATCTCGGTCAACCCACCTTACTGCCTGAAAAAAATTATGATAATGGCTCAATTCTTGCCGCGATTTGGGTGAACAGATATGTAGACATATAACTTGCACGAAAACATCACCATCACTCTTCGCTTCGCTGGCGGGTGATAATCAGTGTTGGTACTCCATGCCTTTTTTTTTTTGACTCAAAAATGCGTACCAGTTCATAAGCTGTGAGTCATAGCTCTTAACCTTGAGAAGTAAAACATTACTGGGTAAAAGTTCGTAAGTTTGCCCAGATAGGACAAGAATGTGTTTTCTAGCATAAATAAGTCGTGCTAAAAACGAAAACGACATCCATTTTTTTTGTGCAAGCCACTAATAAGAGAAATATTTAAAGTTTTCTCCCAAACAAAGAAGCACAAAAACGGATGTAATTTCTTGTAGCATATTAGTAGAACTAGTCCTGGCCTCCTAACCATAATGAGTAACGGCCACGTTGCTCCAGAATAATTCGTAATAATTATTATTTCGTAATAATTATTAAGTCTTCGTTACTAAACCGAAGCCCCCAGAAACACTTATTCGGCATCAACGTGGCTCTAAAGTCCGCTGCAGACGATAGCCTTTTGTCTTACGTTTTCACTCACCGCGTTCAAATGTTTCGTGCTGTCCTTGCGAACACGACTGTGTGTCTACTAAAAGTTTCGATAAAATGTTTACAGTTATATTTATTGTCTGGCTTAGCCCGTGTCACTACCGCAGTGTCTTGTGTCTTATCAAATTTTAGCCAACGTCGTCTGAGAAAGCAGTTTTTTTTACAGAGACACAGCAACGCATTCGAACGCGGTGAAGTGGAAACCCAGGACGTAAGACTGTCGTCTGCAGCTTGGTTTACTGTCAGGACTGGTCTGCTAATAACCTACGAGAAATTCTATAACTACAGCGGTTTTTGGTGCTTCTTTGTTTCTGAGAAATCATTGAAGATCTCTTATTAATGGTTTGCACAAAAAAATGGACGTCTCTTTTGTTTATAGCAGGCCTTACTTACGCTAGAAAACACTTTTTGTCCTGTTAAGTTACTGGGTAAACTTACACACAGGTTAACAGTTTAAACGGGTTAAGAGTCACTGAAGTAAGCCAAATGTTTGAGGAAGGCAGCGCCAACCGACGTTCCAATTCCAATTCCATTAGCAGGGCGATGTGCATCAGGTCATGTGCAGACCCGCAACATCATATCTTTGGATCGATATACCTGCGTAGCTCTACTTAATATATGTTTTGCCACCATATGGTAGCCGGTCACAGCAAACACACGGGAGCAAAAGCTGCTCGGGTCATTCGACTATACAAGGCACTGTAAACTCACATCGGCATCTCCCCAGGCCCAGACACCCCCAGTGCAGGACAGCCAGACCAGGGAGGAATCCACACCAGTTGTAGATACCTATAGCTCCCTACACACCAAACTAAACTGCAAATGCCTAAACCATGCTAGCTCTCACTGCGGAGCCCCAGTGACCCAAGAACTTTTGAAACAGTGCCACACTGTGGAGCCCTGATCAGTTAGGAAACTCCTTAAATAGTGCTACACTGCAGAGAAATGGTAAGTCAGGAACTACTTAAGCAGTGTTACGTAGTGGCGTTATGACGTAATGGCGCTCCAATAATATTCACACGTATTATGATGAAACTAAAAACAATTTGCACAAGAAAAGACCTATATTATCTGAATCAGATATTTCTACTGATTCTAAAGATATGAATATTTCTTTATAGTTTTCACTGCACTAAGTGACAACGGAATGACGCGACGATGCTTTCCAGGAAGCAAAGAACGCAACGGGAGGACTCAATAAGACTGAAATAAAACATAGCTGTGACCGCACGTAGCAAATTTACATCACATCGACGAGTCGAAGTGTTCTAGGTGTGGGACCTCAGACCTTCGTACATGTTTTTCTTGAACATTTTATCGTATTTTTTCGATTTGTTTCATTCAGTCTCCCGCTCAAGACTAGCCAGCTACTTGAGCTGCAAAATATCGAAAAATGTTGTCGCTAAGTACAGAAAGTTCGGGCAATGGCTAACTGTTACTGTGGTTTCTCTCGTCTACAAAATTGGCTATAATGGTGCTTATATATGTTAGTAAGGAATAGATATATCCTGTGAAGAGTACTGTGAAGTGAATATGAAGTGTAAGTAAGGTTTCAATCAAGAAAAAGAAGTTAAATTGAGTCGCCGAAAGGGAACAAATTCGGCGCTAGTGTTGTGAAAGGTTCCACCAACATACACTGCAATTTTCTATAGTTAATCGCTAAATTAGTATATATTATCTTCATTTATTTATACGCTAGAGATAAATTTTGCAATTTAAGACGATTTTTCTGGTGAAATTAGTTAAAATACTTCTAGGCTGCTCAGCCATAGATTCATCGATGATGACGTCACTTTTTGGTGCTAATTTTTCGTGAGTCCTCCCGTTACGCTCTTTGCTTCCTGATGCTGTCGAACCGACAACGGTCAATATTTTCAGTGCTGTATACCACCTTTAAAAGATATGCGGATTTCTAGAAAATTACGATAAAGCTAAAAAAAATTGCACAAGAAATGACCTATATATTCTGAATCAGATATATTTACTGTATCTATAATTAAGAATATTTCCTTGAAGTTCCATTGGGCAATTTTACGAAATTTAGCCCATTATTACCTCTGCCAAGGACCTTATGTTTTCGTCGGGTCTATCCAGGAAGCAAAGAACGTAGCGGGAGGACTCACGAAAAATTAGCACCAAAAAGTGACGTCATCATCGACGAATCTATGGCTGAGCAGCCTAGGATTATTTTACCTAATTTAACCCCAAAAATCGTCTTAAGTTGCGAAATTCATCTCTAGCGAATAAATAAATTAGGAGAATATATACTAATTTAGCAATTATTTATAGAAAATTGCATTGCATGCTGGTGGAAACTTTCACAGCACTAGCGTCGAATTTGCTCCCTTTTGGCGACCTGATTTAACTTTTTTCTTAATTGAAGCCTTATTTACACTTCATATTCAGTTCACAGTGCTCTTCACGAACATATTTATTCCTTACTGACAAATATAAGCACCATTATAGCCAATTCTGTACGCGAGAGAAACCGCAGTAACAGTTAGCCTATTACGGATGCATGATTTTACGGGCAGTCAAACAGAAAAGATCCCTGACTTTAGGTTTAATGTTACAGTACGAAAAAAAGTTTCTGTGGTGATTTGGTGTTTTCTAAGCAAATTTTATTAGAAAATCGCTTCATATAAACGTTTAATTAAACGAATTTAATCAACTGCGCGAGCGTCTCGAAAACTAGCTACTCATTCCTACGTCTGTGATGTATATATTGCGCGCGTTTGGTGGATTTGCGCGATCGATCGATCGCGCAAATCCACCAAACGCGCACAACATATATATTAGTGTTCATCGCATCAACATCTACAAGAACAGTGGTCTAAAGCTGGTAAGTTTGAGTGGAGGGTGATGGTAAAATATACCANNNNGCGCGATCGATCGATCGCGCAAATCCACCAAACGCGCACAACATATATATTAGTGTTCATCGCATCAACATCTACAAGAACAGTGGTCTAAAGCTGGTAAGTTTGAGTGGAGGGTGATGGTAAAATATACCAATTCGATTTATGAAACACGGGAATAAATTGCTTTCTGAAATAAGAGTTGAACAGACAATAGTCATAATTTGCATGTATAGTGTTTCGGGGGTAATTTTAGTAGTTAATATATATTAGGTGTCAATCTGAAGCTGGGCATAAACAGTACAGAATTAATTGCATTGTCTAATGCCAAAGACCAAATCTGATTGGCGTTTTTTTTTGTGGAAATGCTTCATAACTTCGTAAGAAAATACACTTGATGGTATTATATTACTATTTTGGCCAACTCACTCCCGAAAACTATGTATGTATTTTTATGTATACGTTTACTTTTTCAGTACGGATTTCATATTGGGAGGCGCCGGAAGTTATTCGTTTAAAAGTCATTATTCCATATATGTTAGGTATATGTGTTAGCCCTATAGCCTCGCAAATGGGTACAGCGTGACGCGGCCGTTAATGATTACCTGCCTGCCCTATAGTTACTCTCAACTATCATTTCCTTATTTTTTGTAAGTTCAGTAAAAAGAACGAAAAATATTGCATAATTTTATCATGCCACCAGCGCCTACATTTACATCACAACTTATTTTTCCGCTAAAAAACATATTCAAGGCGTAAATTATGAAGCATACCGTATTCGTTCAGCGCTGCAGCGCGGCGTGCTTCGATGTTCTCATCTACAACGAACTTTAATTAACTTCGTTCTACGTTGTTTCTGTAGTTACGCTGTGGGCATTTCGCTACAATATTGCGAATTTCTTGGAAGTTAAGAAGAGCAAGACTGGTTCCTGTTACTTTTCCATGGCTAACGTTTAATTGTTTGTTTTCGTTATTGCAGCAAGTCCGTCAGCAGGTCCCTAGAGTCACGGTTAGGCGTGAAATATTTTTGAAGTCCATAGTGAATTGGACGCCGTCTCTGGTGCCATCCTTGCGCTTCCTTGGGATGTTGTGAGAGTCTCCTGATCCTGGGTCTACCTTGGATCGGCTATTGTCTGACATAGTGCGCGCCTATATGTCCCTTCCCGCTTCATTACGGTCAGGACGGGCGATGAGCCCTGGTTTGGTGATGCCTGTAGGAGGGCTCACCCGTTGAAGCGGGAGGCATAGGGCTGAGCCTTTTGGCGTACTAGCCGGTCTGCTGTTGACTTTCCGCGTTTCAGAGAACTGCAGCGTCGGGCTGGTGCTACTTAGGAGGAAGCTGAGAAGGAGCATAATTTGAGGTCCAGGGAGTTGTTAGCTTCGTCTGTTAGCGCACATAAGTGGTGGTCCACCCTGAGGAGCACTGTGCTTGGTGTTAGCACTTTGCTCCCCCCTTTAATTGGTGCTGGTGGTGATCTTGTTGCGGACCCTGCTTCCAAGGCGAACCTTTTGTTGCGCTACTTTGATGGCTAGCAGAGCAATGTTTAACATTCCAATCCCTGTGTTTCCGAAAGCTTTCAATTGCCGCTTTGCTTTTTTTATAAAATACCGATCGATATAACGTCGTCAGTAGGTATAACTGAGTTCACAACCCTTGCAATCCTTTATGAAGCGATTAATCATTTATCCTAAAATAACCCACGCCTGAGGAATTTGATCAGTATTATTATAAAGTCAAAATAAACTTGATGATGCAAAATTTTCTTCAACGAATGAGCAATTGAAAGTAGAATTTTTACAGAAAAAACATTTGCACATCAAATGAATAACAGATTTTGATTTAGCATTTTAAATAGGTACATATGAAAATACACAACTTATATCTAGGTGTGGTTGGACTCCTAATATTCATATTAACGGTATTTTTTATTACTCAAGTCCCCACTCATAACCAAAAATTTTAGATTATAGGTAAATCGTAGTTACACTTTGTAGATATTGATGCTATCAACATGAATGTATAGGTTACAGCTGTCAGAAATGAGCAGTTTGTCAGATATTGATATAATTGTTAGCCATTGTTCTGTGTATTTACCCTCCGCCAAGAAGGTTATGTTTTCGTCTGACTTTGTCTGTCTGTCACCAAGATAACTCAAGAAGCTATGGACGGATTTCAACGAAATTTACAGGGGTTGTTAAGTATGTTATGGAGAAACAGATAATTACCTTTTGGTGAAGATCACTCTGTTTGTTTGTCTACCGAATTTTTCTTACCGGTAATGCCGTGCCTCAATAAGTTATCTACTAATTTTTTTCAAATTTACATGAGTTGTTAGGTATTATTAGGAAAAATGAATAACCAAATTTTTGTAATGATTTGTTCGTTCGTTTGTAGCTGTGTTTAACTTCATGCTTGTTAGCACAATAACTCAAAAAGTTAATGAACGGATCTTTATGAAATTTATAAGTCTTCAGTAATGGTAAGAGACATAATTGATTAATTTTTTGGTGATGATCTGTTTGTGTGTTTGACTGTTTGTCAGAATGTATGTTCGCAGCATAGTTCAAAAAATTATGAACGGATCTTTGAGAAAATTACTGAAATTTTTAATACCGTCAAAAGGTACAAATAATTAGACTTTCGTGTTGATAAATAGAAAATCACGGTTTCAGAACCAATTTAATTTTTCGCTACCATTGCCTTGCTTGGCGGAGGTATGCGCTCTCAGAGTGTTCTATTTTTGTATGTTAGACGAGGTTTGTTAGGCTTAGTTAGAATGTTAGGCAAGATTCGAATAGGTTAGGTTAGAATAGGTTACGTAAGATAATGAAAATTGTGCAACCTAACAAATGAAGTAAAATTTATTATAATTTAATGTAACGTTACGGGTAGTTGAACTGCGCTATGGTAGTAATGTAACGTTAATTTTTAATTATGAGTAGACTATATTGAAAAGTAGTTTTCCGCGGCTGCAACCTATAAATTCGGGTTTAGCTCATCAGTACCTAGTAAGAAAGTTGTCTAGGGTGCCAAGATTTGTGTATGGAGAGGACATGTAAAAAATAACTTTTTTGTCCCGGAAAACGAAAACATCGCAAATTTATTCCGAAAGAGTCAGATATGTTTCGACGTATGCAAATCGTACGCGCCGTACGTAACCCGGGTCGGTGAATTCTAGGTACCCCATGTAATCTGAGACGAACAGTGTCGCCGAGCGCTCGGCGAGATTTAGGGCACTGAAACTTTCGAACCTTGGCAAAGTTGTTATCGGGTTGTACTATTGTATTAGGGTTCCCTCCCTCACTGGAGCCGAAGCCCAAGTCGAGCGTAAAACTCAGGCGTGATTAGATACGTGAACAGTACGTCCCTTGCCGAGAACTGGATGATTTGGGAAGAAGATTCGATCGTAAACCGTGGAGTATTGACCTCACCGGGGAATTTTTTTACGCTAGGAAACTTTGTGATAGCAAATTGTAAAATATCGCACGTTTATGTAAGCTTTACTTATGGGTAAAGATGCACATGGACGATAAAAACTACACGATCGCCAAACCACTCCACCCTAACCTTGCATCCAGTTACATTAGAGTAATCCCGACGGCAGCTTCGCTTGTTTGAACTTTGCTCCAAAAATCTACGTCCAACATATAGGCTGAGGCCAGTTAGGTTTTCCAATCCTATTTTATAGGCATGCAGCAGGTT
Organism: Parhyale hawaiensis; assembly: GCA_001587735.2. NCBI lineage: Eukaryota > Metazoa > Arthropoda > Malacostraca > Amphipoda > Hyalidae > Parhyale > Parhyale hawaiensis. The sequence continues at coordinate 6,491,590 of LQNS02278161.1, forward strand.
CCTCATTGAAACGTGTAGGGTAACCTTAGTCTTTGGGACGGCTGATGTTGTGGCCACTTCGGTTTCTATGCTTTGTTCTGTTGTCCCTCTCTCTAACCTAAGTCTTATAAGCGAGGCCTTCGCAACGTTTGTCTGTTATGCTCACTTTGCTTCCTTCCATTTTCATACTCTTAGTGATAAATGATATGCTGTGTTCTGTTGTTCCTCTTGTTCTCATGACTCGCTGTTCTATGCGCATTAATCCTGTGTGGGGGGAGAAAACCTCGTGCATGGGTTCCACGTTTTTATCAACATACCTACTACATGTCCTCTTTTTCTTTCGGTGAAATACCTTAGTTGTGTCTAGGGAAGCTTAAACAATGTCTTCACACTCACTATACACTTAGAACGGAAATATTAGCTTTATCGCAGAATTGACCGCATCTCGATTATTTGGCTATAACTTTTAAGTGAAAATTTAACAGAGAGTTTAACTTATGATGCTGTGCCGAAGGCTTGGCCAAATATGATCTAATGTCTGTACCAGTCCTTCATTACCTTCATGAACCTCCACAGACCTCCAGCCATGTTTTCGATATTTCCAATAATATATATATTTATATTCTGGTTGTAGATGGCGTATAATTTGAAGAACTAGATGAGAAGCAAATCATTTAGTTGAAATTTTATTACTCACGACGCTTTTCGCTCTAACCTCAGCTCATCAGGTGGGAGGATCGAAGATGGTGAAGAATATTTCGTTGACATCTTGAAAATTTCAGCGGTTATCACATAAAGATGTAAATATGATACCGGATAGACGAAAGCTATGAATGACATTTTCTCTAATACAAATGTTTTTGTCATTTTTTTTTTAAACTAAGTCCATCCTGTTCACTTCAGCTACTGCACTAAGTACAGACACACAGAAGCGCCGAAAGCGACAGTTTACAACCTGTAAGGGTTTCAATAGGTGGCACAGCCGCATGGTAGACTCCATAATAGTTACGAATCCTACACCTGGCATAAACACAACAAAATTTGACTCGGAAGTGCAGACTGCAGCTATAGATTTCTCGCAAAGTTGAAGATCGACAGGAACATACAATGCTTGTCGAAAAGGAGAAGCGATGCATCCTCACAGCAGAACTTGAGTAGCTCGAAACCAATAGATGAAGTTGTCTTCTTACAGTTATCAAGAGCATAGAATTTAGTTGCGATGGTCGGTATCTTGAGATGTTAGTATTATTAGAGAAAACTAGTGGCCCGTGCCGTCATTATAAATGACGGCAAAAAATTAACACTTCACCAAAACCCAAACCGTTTTTTGGGCTTCTTGATTTTTCCTATATCTAATACTGAAGAAAAAGATACCAAAGTACCCAACTTTTCTTTTTGCCAGAAGGGCAAACAGACTGAGTTCTATTGTTCCCCTATCTAATACTGAAGAAAAAGATTGCAAGGTGCCCAACTTTTTTTCGCCTTTTGAAATCTGAATTTTCTCCTATCTTATTAGTTCTATTTTTCCCTATCTAATACTGAAGTAAAGATTCCAAAGTACCCAACTTTTTTTTGCCTTTTGAAATCTGAATTTTCTCCTATCTTATTCCCATAGAGCGTGACAGGAAAGATATAAATATAGTTATAAATAAATAAATACATAGATAAATAAATAAAAACACGACGTGAATTATTATATAGTACTGATGTCATTTATAGCTTTCGTCAAGCCGGTATTATATTTACATCGTTATGTGATAACCGCTGAAATTTTCAAGATGTCGACGAAATATTCTTCATCATCTTCGATCCTCCCACCTGATGAGCTGAGGTTACAGCGAAACGCGTCGTGGGTAATAAAATTTCAACTAAATGATTTGCTTCTCATCTAATTCATTATATTTATATACATATACTGTTTAGAGGAGTAATTATAAGACGTCTGCTAAACAAGGTGTTTATTGACCGAACTTTCGAGCGTCTAAGCAACACTCGTCTTCAGGGTACAGCCAAAATTCAGACAACGAGAGATACACACAAAGTCCGTAAATAGGATAACAATACTTTTGGAAAGAAAATAATTAACTAAATCATGAGATTGTGTGTATCTCTCGTTGCTTGAATTTTGGCTGTACCCAGAAGACGAGTGTCGCTTAGACGCTCGAAAGCTTTTTCAATAAACACCTTGTTTAGCAGACGTCTTATAATTACTCCTATAAACTAAGAAACCTGAATGTCCTGTATTCCAGTCAATGTATACTGTTCCTACTAAAAAGGCAAATTCATGAATGGAAAGGTCAACTTGGCCGATATCCACGAGCAATCTGCGGGAATTAAGTTAGACAGATACTACTTTTTAGTTTCTTCAATGTAGTAAAATGTAATTATTGATGTTCAGTGCGGAAGAAAGTATAATACAGTATAGCAATACACGTATACTTCACTTGGTGCTCAGCTGATCAGACGCCCTGTCTCCAGGTGCTTTGGGTCTTCTGATAAGATAAGAGCTTCCCTGTTCAAGTCACCTGTGCGTCACTTCTGATGTTTGCCTTATCAACCATTAGCGTCTTGTCTCTGATACGGCGCTATCAGGGGCTTGATCTGTGTTACAGTTCACCTCTGATGGATCAAATAGTTAAGAGATGTAGCAACCGATTAAATTTATGTCAAGAAGAGATGTTGCAACCAATGGAATTTGTGTCAAGTACCTACCTAGTTGAAGATGTCGCGACATAGCTGCATGTCCAAGTCCTCGTTGAAAATACGATGGGGAGAGAGGGGGTTAAGGTTGTTAGATGCTTAGTCATTCTGTAGGTGTCAACGATCGGTTGGTCATCGCCAAGTTCAGCTAAGCCACGAGACGTGGCTCGTCTGGAACTTCAGCCAGCAGTTTTCCCCACTTGAAATCGTGTTTCAAGGTGTAGAACTGGAATTAATATCCTATTATTCAGTAGATGATATGGCTAAGAACTCCAGTTTACGGAGCAAGATGTTTTAGAAAATATCAACGGTAATCCGACTCAGGCAGGCGAAGTTAGCGCACTCGTCTGAAGTTGCAAATGAATGAAATTTCAGAGGCCTAATTTCGCGACCCAATCGATGACGATCTGCGTTGTTCCCAGTTAACTATAGGCGCGCCGCTCTGTCACCTCCATAGGTCACCTTGCCTCCCATCCACATATATAGCTAGATCCTCCTCTAGGGTGGCATTTCTTTTGTGCCTGCACTTTCTCGGTTTGCTTTAGTTCTACTACTATAGTATTCTTCGTCACTGCACCTCATCTTTGTACAGTTACGGTCCTCTCTCTTGGTGATTCTCTTAACTCTGTGCCCTTAGGGGCATATTGGGGCGGGCCCTATCCCTGCCTCAATATGTTTGGGCATCACGCACCCAAGGGTCCCGAGTGCCTTCTCCGCAGATGATGTAGCATCTGGCCGCAGTTCCTGCTGACAAGGTTAGTATTGTAAAGTTAGGTAGGTTCTCTATTTCCTTTTCTGTTCCGCGAGGTGGGCTGTCGATCGAGATAGCCCACCTACTCCGCGGGACTTCTCTGATCTCTCTCGTGTGGAAGGCCGTGAAAGAGGCCGACCACTCGAGTGTCTTCTACTATGCTTTGCGCCTTGTTTCCTGCCCGTAGTAGCCCACGTAGGCCACGCGACAAATTATGTGGTATTTAAATACTACCCACTCATCTCTGTTGGAACGCCTGAGTTGCGGCTACGGAGGTTAAACAAAGTTTATAACTAACTAACTCTTAACTCTGTACGAAGTTGTACTATTATCGCCCGCGAGTGAAGCGGTTAGTGGTGAAACCATTTTCGTCTGCTGTTGTATGTTTATCTGTTTGTCTGGCTCTTTCTCTGTCTCTTTGACTCTTTCTCTTCTCTTTGACTCTTTGTCCGTCTCTTTGTGTGTCTATTTGTCTGCCTCTGTTTGTCCCTTTGTTTGTACCTTTGTCTGTTTGTCACTTTGTTTGTCTGTCCAACCAAAAAGAGGCAGAAGGAGTTCAGTTATCATCACATTCTTTTCCGGGCAGTTAGGTGGGTTGACTGGGAAGGGAAAAATACCAAACTTTAGAGTAAGCTGACCATCAAAAATCAGCCCCTTACCGCGGGTGACGAGCTTACGCGTTCTAGTTCTGTTATTAGAGTTCTTTGTCCTAGTGAATTATTACGGGAGAAGAAACCTTGGCAGCGAAGTAGCATAACCTACTAATTAGTGGGGCTTACTGTAGGTACAGCTTTGGTTGACACTTCGCTATGGGGCTAATTTTATTAACCCCGAGCCCCATTCTTTATTCGCTTTGCGAATGCGTGTGTCGTGTTTATTATGCGGACGGCGTGAATCAGCTAAATCAGACTCTCGTTGTCTTGCATAAATATTGGTTTCACCTCCATCAACGACCTCAAGCGCAAGCGATATGCGGCTGTGCTTCAAACTCGAACCAAAGTGGTGAGTCGAACATTCAAAATCAAAGTTCTGAACAAAGTTAAAGCTAATTCGATAAGATTATCTCGTTCAAAATCGGCCTGTGTGCACCACTGCTTTCAATGGAAAAATACAAAAGAACTATTTTTTGTCTTGCATTTTTTTTGTTATTGTGAACTTAGGATACATTAAAATCGAAAAAAGAACACAAGTGACAGTTGCAGTGCCGACATTGTTTCTAGCTGTAGCTAAGCATAATTTTATTACAGTAATTTATTCGCCGAATATCCTGCCTTATCCCCTCAGGGGGCATAGGATAGAGCACAGGGTTAGGTTAGTTTAGATTCGTCCATCCTATGTTATGGGGAGCCACGCTCCCAGGGGATCCTGTAGGTTACCGTAGCCGTTACATTAGCTAGGCCTTCGGGACTTTTGTCTTTCGTGCCCACTTTGCTTCCTTCCAATTTCATACTTCTACTGATCCTTCTTTCATCTGTTCTTCCTCTTCTTTCCTGACTTGCTGTTCCCCTGCGCGTTGATCCTGTGTGGGAACACCCTCGAGCATGGGTTCCACGTGTCTATATATAGTCTTCGTTGTGAAAGCGGAGACTAAAACTTCTGAAAATAATAATATCCTGCCATTTTGCCACTGGTTTAGTATAGTAAAGTTATCACTCAATAACTGAACCCTTCCTTGCGTAGTTTGTTGTATATCAGACTTACCCTTACAGCGTTATTTTTAACCCTTTCTTCCATACCTTACGTATGTTACACTTCGTATTGTGTTATAATCCTATGAGAGGGGCAAATTGATTTTTGACGCAAGGGTTAAGGGAAAAGCAAAATTTACTCAATAATATTGCCTCTCGTGGGAATGACATGGAGCTCTTACGTATCTTGTAGAGGATGATGTAGGACCCGCTGCAGACGACAGTCCTTTCCAAGGACGTCCTGTGTTTTCGCTGCATATGAAAGAAAACCAGAGACATATATGACGGTCACTTCGCGCGACATCGGCCGCAGGACAGCGATACAGCACATTCTATATTTGTCGAAGAAAACGCAAGTCTTCGGGTTGATCGTATATCGCTTATTTTTGCTTATTATAAGAGTTTCACGCACAAAATCACTTGAAAATGTGCACGAGAGCAATTGCTGAGTTGGCAACCTTTTTTTTTTGGCATTTAGATATTTTTCACGGTTGTCTGCAGATTTTATTTGAGTCACCGACTTACAACTTGTGTGGTGGCAATTGGCAACTGCCAAGATCACGGTGTTTCCAGTTTTCTTTGACTGAATTTTCTTTTCATTAGATGACGCAATTGCGCCCGTGCAACAGTGACTTCTATACACTACTATCATTGTTCTGTTTTTATTAACAATAATGTTGCACTTGATGCTCTTCGTTTATCGAATTTTTAAAATATTTATGAACGAACTTCAATGCAGCTGATGCTTGCCTCTGTCCCGTCTGCGTAGTCGAGATTTGCAAGAGCGAGGCAAGGCATACGTCATGACTTCCAGTTTTAGGCTCATGACGCTATGGCCTGCGGCCCTGCAGTGAGCCTTACGGAACAGGTTAGCGCACGCGTAGCACCCAAGCTGTCGTACTCAGAGTAATGAGCTTGTGACGTCACGTGTCTCTGGTTGTAACGTACACGTTGATAAATAAATACCTATCTTCCACTGTGTCTTCGTTATCCCATTTCCGTCTCCAGATTGCCCTACACTTGTAATGGTTGCATAGAAATATATATTTAAAGATCTGGGGAATGTTTTTCCAGTTTACCGAAAGTTGAAGTTTTGAAGGAGCGTTGGCTTAAGACAAAATAACAGATGAATATTATTCAACCCGACCAATGCCCGCATGGGCTAGAAGCACTTTTTGGAGTAAAGTTCAACTTCTTCAAAATGCAATGAATCAAGCGAGTTTTATCCAAAGTAATATTGCATTCTGGAACTGGAATGATAGGAGTGAATACCNTGGCTTAAGACAAAATAACATGAATATTATTCAACCCGACCAATGCCCGCATGGGCTAGAAGCACTTTTTGGAGTAAAGTTCAACTTCTTCAAAATGCAATGAATCAAGCGAGTTTTATCCAAAGTAATATTGCATTCTGGAGCTGGAATGATAGGAGTGAATACCTTAATGTTTTCGATTTAGTTTCGTCTTCTACCTATGACCTCATGTCTTCTATAATTTGAAGCCGCTGCAGCAAACATTGGTTTAAGTACGAATAATTATGCTAAACGGCGAGATAGAAGAATGTTTTTGTAAGAGTTGCATAAAAAACATGAGAAAATCAAAGAAACAGGTGGACTGTCTAACGCTCAAAAATTTAAAAGCAACATAGCCTACTCTTCCTCATACCTAATAACCCGCCAATTTTTCTTGGTAAAATCTGTTAGCCAAACAAAAATTGCTGTTACACCCGAAAAACACATTGAAAGGTTTACTAGTCTACACGCTATTTTCATATTAAAATATATCGTTACATTTGCATTCACACTGAATTGAAGTTCGGCCCCTCTGAATTGTCCCAAATTATTTTGTCTTAAACAAAACTATTTCCAAAATAATCTACCAAATAGAGCACTCTTAGAGCGCATACCTCCAACAAGCGAGATAATGGTAGCAAAAAATTCAAATTGGCTCTTAAACCATTATTTTCTTTGTATCGACTCCAAAATATAATCATTTGTGCCTTTTGATAGTCATAACAGCTTGTTCAATTTTCTAGAAGATCCGTTCATAACTTTTTGAGTTATGCTGCTAACAAACGTTACGACTAACATGAGTCAAACATACAAACGAACGAACCGATCAGCACTAAAATTTAATAACTTATGTCTTCTAATATTACTAACATCCCCCATAAATTTCAGAAGGATCCATTTATTGTTTTTTTTTTTAGTTATTATGCTAACAAGCATGAAATTAAAAATAGTAACAAACGAACGGACAAACTGATCATAACCAAAATTTGGTCATTTACTCTTCGTTATATAGTTACCTAACAACTCATGTGAATTTCGTAAAATCCGTCCATTACTTTTTGAGTTATGGCATTGAGAAAAATGAGACCGACGAACAAACAAACGGATAGATGGATCTTCACCAAAGGTTAATAATTTTTTCCTTCTAACATACCCAAGAATCCATGCAAATTTCGTCCAAATCGGCTCATAACTTTTTCAGTTATCTTGGTGACACAGACAAACATGGACAAGCACGACGAAAACAACCTTCTTGGCGGAGGTAACTATTTTATTTGCCTTATTGCCTTATCAAATTTTTAGACGTCAAAAAATCTTTCGTCAACAAAAATATACCCTAAACTTCTTCATCCAAACTTACTGAGCCCAAAATTTCGGCCTCAAACTAAACAAGATACTACTTCTTTCTTTCAGGCGAAAAATATTAAAGCAGAAGTCTGTACATAATATCCAAAAATCATACAGTTGCTCGGTAAAAAGTGTAAGAAACATATCAGCTATTATCGCGCTGCGCGCCGACTAACAGTGCTAACTTATAAAACATATATTTTTATCTAAGGATGCTTGACTTTTCAAGGTTAAGAGCGTGGTACTGGTTCTGTTGAATGGCAGCACAGCTTAGGTCTACATTTTACAAAGAGACAGCACGATCGGGTACGTTCCTGTTACGAGAAAAATGCGCAAGTAATTAAAAATTACAAAAATTTGGCTAACATGATCCCACTGACAAGCACGTTTTAAAAACCAGTTGTGGTATTCATAATTCACATCTGAATTATGGCTGACATTTATTACTCCTCAACTTGGCTACGATTGAATGACCACCTGGCGTTACTGCTTCATCGTACGTCGCGTTAGGCAGTGCGCTAACCTGCTCAGTATCATAGTAACCCATGCAGTGAAGAGCTTATGTCTACCATTGTATGTAACCCTGAACAGGATTACTGAATAGGTCGAAACAACCTCCCTAAGACTTTCTTACTGAAATAGTGTGTTCGGGTTCTTCGCTCGCAAGAAGTGTAAGATAATCAGGAACTTGACCTCCGCATCTCAACCCTGCGCTTGTGCGAAGCTCCTCAGGTGTTTGCCGTACCCAGGAAGCAAGAATGCAACGGGAGGACTCAATAGGACTAAAATAAAACTTAGCCGTGGCCGCACGTAGCAAATTTAAATCACATCGACTAGTCGAATTGTTTGAGTGTGGTGACCTCAGGCCTTCGTAGGTTGTTTTCTTGAACATATCACCGTATTCTTGAACATATCACCGTATTTTTCCGATTTATTTCATTCAATCTCCAGCCCATGACTGGCCAGCTTCTTGAGCTGCAAAGTGCTATAAAATGTCGTGAAATACAGAAGTTCGAGCGATGGCTAACTGTAACTGTGGTTTCTCTCGCGTACAGAAATGGCTATGATGGTGCTTATATATGCTGGTAAGGAATAAAATGTTCTGTGAAGAGCCCTGTAAACTGAATGTGAAGTGTAAACAAGGCTTCAGTTAAGAAAAAGAAGTTAAATAAGGTCTCCAAAAGGGACCAAATTCGGCGCTAGTTCTGTGTAAGTTTTCACCAGCATGCGCTACAATTTTCTATAGATAATTGCTAACTTATTATATATTCTCTTAATTTATTTATACGCTAGAGATGAATTTCGCAATTTAACATGATTTTTTCTGGTTACTTTGGTTAAAATACTCTTAGGCTGCTCAACCATAGATTCGTCGATGAAGACGTCACCTTTTGTTGCTAATTTCTCGTGAGTCCTCCCGTTATGCTCTTTGTTTCCTGGCCGTACCTAATACTCTTCATGGCAATTATTGCCACTGGTACCCATTTTGCTACCCTAGCTGCTTAATTTGACCTAAGCGTGAGGCATTATGCTGCCTTGCAATAATTAGACTAGATGCATTGAAGCCATATCGACATGTGCTTTGTCCTTATCAATGCACTTATTTCTGCAGTTTCACGCATCACCGCAATGATTTTGACTATGCAAGTCGCATCAGTTTCAGGTAAAATCAACTTGACCGCACACCCCGACTGGGAAATTCAGATGCACTGATTTGTGCAGATGTCCGTTGGCCTCGACGTGCACTTTTGGGCACGACTTCAATCGATCATTGATTGTCCGAGCTATGGCATCGTGAGTCGGAGGGCTCCCATGCGACAGCTGTGAATATCCCTCCCCTTCCCCTCCTCCGTCAATTTTTTTTCTATTTAGGTTCAGTACCACCGCATTAGCGTCGGAACACCAATGCTGACTTAGCAAGGGAGTATTAATGCACTTTATAGCAATTCTGAATCTTCGAATCATGTTTACGCCTGCGAGCCTCCTCCAAATTGAATACTGCTGGTACTTCTATTGTCGTAGTGCCATATCAGCTTTAGCTACAACAAGTGCACATGGCAGTTCAATTCTTAAACTTTTTTGTAGCAATCGTTTTAATTTGTAGAATAATCTTAGCCCTAAATTACTAGACGAGTACCCTAAGGGGTCGTTTAATTGAGGATGGAAACCTTTGAATACTATTTTTTACGTGCAAGTTATTCCTGCTTTAGCCTTACCCGTGCACTAAATCATTAATACATCAGGAATTGCACGCCGCTAAGTAACAATCTTATGCTTGCAAGAAGCGTCAACAGTTGGTCTGGGGACGGCGCTAGACATGCTGCTAAGCCCATCAATCGTCACTCGCCTCCGCCGCAAACAAATGACTGCTGTCAAAGGGGGGAGCCTCGGTGCTCTTCCCAGGTTGCTCTGTCGTCGTTACTAAGCCAGGTGTTTTTAAATTATTCCATAATATATTTCACGCGTATGCAAAGCGTATACGTCGTGTTTCAAACGAGCACCTTTGGGGAAGTGTGCGCACGAGCGCATCCGTCTGTGTACGTGACACTAAGCATGCGCCTGAAAACGTCTGACCTTGACTTCACCTTGCTTAACGTTGCCGCTGCCGCCGCTCGATAACGTCAGGCCCCGGTGTTGTGGCGTCATCGCCTGGGTACAGGCGGGGAGGGAGTGGAGGGGGCGGCAGCGTTCCACGTGTAATTCCTTGGGCATCCTTGGCGTGGTGCTAACTGCGTTGGTGTGTCGTCAGTTGTTGTTCACTGAGCATTCTTGAGGATTGTAAACACCGGGACAGCATTATAGATCGCTAATATGTGTGAAATGATACCATGATAGTAAGGGTCCGTTCACGCTACAAGCGGCGCGGCGGGAGCGGAGCGCAGCGTCATTAATGTTTATGCATTTTTTAATGGAAAAACGCTCATGTGTTCACACTGCAGGCGGAGCGTCGCGGCACGGCCAGAAGGGGAACAGAGCAGCGCGTTCGGCAAATTCACTCGAATATTTTTGCTGCTCACGTCAAGCGTGAAGTGAGACTTAGCCACTATTATTTGAAGGTATTTATTTCGTTTGTATTCTCCTGTGAGTAGAGACAAGACGCTTTTCTGTTCCTATTTGCCTACGGCAACTTGTAGTCCGGTAGTGTAAAAAAGGAAACGTTTAATTTGCTTACATGAGCTTTCTTAATTACGGAAAATAATTAACTTCTGCTGAATAGCGGAAAGCGCCACTTTTTATCGTTATTCTTTCCTCCCAGGGGCATAAGATCGGCCATAGGGTTAGGTTAGTTTAGGTTCCTCCATCCTATGCTGTGGGGCCAGGCAACCCTACGGGGCCCGCATAGGTTACCTCAGCCATTAGCTCTTCCTTCCCAACTCCTTGTTCCCATGCGTATAGATCCTGTGTGGGAACGCCTCGCATATAGGTTACACGTTTTTATCGACATACTATTGATACTACATGTCACTTCTTTCTTCCTCTGCAAGATCGCATCTGTTGTGGAAACGGAGGTTTAGGCTAAACTACTTAATTTACGAAAAAAAAGACTGTTGTGTATTTTTCTGTTTTCTGCGGCGCTTGAAGAAAGCAGGCGGAAATTAGGTCAGGTTAAAGACTGTGGGCATCTTACCAAGCTGTGATATATGTACACTAAATATAAAAAAAAAATAGTTCTGGTTGCAGACCATGGCAAAAGTATAAGGCGACCTTACATTGGCATGCACTTTTTGCATTGCCAACGTTGAAATCGAAGCACTGATGATGTCTGATGCTTCCATTAGCACTTTCATGCATCCTGATTCTTAGTTTTTCTCGTAAATAAATTTGTTGCATCATTTATTCTTCCTACTTGATTCAATTCTTGACAAAACGTCTTTCCCGTGAGCAAAAGAAAAAAATATATGCCTATACGATATCCTGTATATATATATTTATACAGAGTCGAAATTGGAGTGAGGATTTGTGACAGCTATCAAAAAGTACTTATTTTTACCCATTGTAGAGAAAGAAAACAGCGTTTCGTAATCAGCAAGTGTGAAGCCGAGAACGTTACTCTCCATGCGCGTTTAAGGTGGCAGTTGTCTAAACGAAACTGTAGCAGTAGAGAAATATCACTAATTCTGGACCGTCAGTTTCGATGTTCGGGTGCACTATATAGTAAAATAATCGTTCTGATTGTCAGCATTGCAGCACCCGTATTTCATATAAAATAAGAGCGATACAATACCTCATCCCATTCTTATTTCCATCACTGCGGCTTAAGTTTTTCATTAAACATGCAAGTTTTGAGCTTTTCTTATTCTCATCATTGCATGAGCTGTTACGCCAGTTATATACACCGGAACCTAATGTTATCCTAGTTTTATGCACTAAGCCAGACTGTTATCCCAGTTATATACTTTTACATAGGTCCAGAATATTGTCCCAGTTACATTCACGGGGCCAGAATATTGTCCCTGTTAAATACAGGGGACCAGAATGCTGTCTCAGTTATTTGCACGTGGCCGGAATGTTATATATATATATGCGTGGCTCACTGGCCCAGAATGCTGTCCCAGCTCTTCGGTTAGGGCCAGTGACCTGCATCATTGCACCATCCCCGTCCCTTACAACTCTCTTGCTCTCCCTCAGCTGCAGACGATCAATGAGAACGGAGCAGCGTGCGTGCTCTTGGGCGCGCAGCGCAGGTCTCTTCTGTTTGTACCTACCGAAACCTTTGCATCATAAAGCCACTAAACGTTTTGTCAGGGCAAAGTTATGGTAGTTGATTTTTAAACTCAGTATAAAAATAATAGAAGTTCGGTGAAGTCAACGATCATATAGATCATATAATGGAATTTTACTCTTATAATGGGCATGATTTATGAAAACGTTTGTTAGCTACGTACATTACGGTATATTTGAACCCTCGGCTTTAATGCATAAGCTTTCCTAAAATAAGCGCAAAAAAATTATTTTACCCTGATCGAGTGTAAGTTTACAAACTTCTGCAAAATTCAAACTGCAGTAAAGCTAGGCCCTTGCTATGAATGAAACAAGTTTTGCAAAATAAACAACAGAGTTGCATCCTTAATATGATTTTTGAGCGGTCTTTCAGCTCGTGCGGCGTTCAGCTTAAGTACTTTCCATAGGTACTTTTACCGCCAACTTTCTTCGTGTATCGAGACTACTTGCGAGCTGAATGTCCGTTCTTAAAGTAGAGCGTGAGAGTGTATTGTGTTTCTTCGGAAAAATTTGTACCTACTGCGCTTTTGCTTCCTATGACTGAAATGCAACCTTTTCAGTGGATATTAAATTTATTATAGATAAGTTATGCCATAGAACACGTGAAGATGGCGTAGCCTATTGTTTTAACTATGAAGGGGAGAGTAGTGCCCCTAGAGTGACTCCCCCTAACAGAAGTGTGTTTTGCCCCAGCTGTTGTAAGATTTTATCTTGTTAGACGGCTAATAACTTCGTTTGAGCTCCAGCCTTGCCATGACTAAAAAGCCGTGGTTTCGGGAGCTGTGACGTCAGCCAGAGAAGGCATCAGCGGCGTTTGGACTCAGACGACGTCCTTGCAACAAACGTTGTGTTCTGCTGCTGCTGCTGCTGCAGCAGCCTCGTCTCACTATCGTGATGCGCACATCGCAAGACGGTTTATTAAACCTCCTTGGCACACTGTTGCATCGTGTGTAGCGCTGCTGCGCTAGGACTGTCCACTAGACGTGAGGCAACAGTACTGTGCAGTTAGGTCCACTGCAAAGCGTTATTCCCACACGACTTTGAGTTTTCCCCTAAAATTTTTGTTGTAGAGGGTTTTCTTTTTTATTTGTGTTTCAAATTTTGTACATTAGCTCTTTATGCTCGGCCTCTATTTTTTTGTTAAGTCTGCGAGCTTGCAGTATTCCTAAAATTGAAGTACTTCTTGCTTAGCTGAGCATCCTAGAGGCCAATAAAAGGGAAAACTGCCAATCCACTATAATAATAATAATAATAATAATAATGAAGGGAAAACTGGAGATCTTAAAGGAGAAATTATTTTTGGGAATTGGTGCGTGCCGCGTATCACAGTTGCATCGTTTAAAGAGTGGTGTTTAAGCGTTTAGAGGTAGCGCTTAAATTTCATGCGTACATCCATCAAGCCCGCAATCATTGAAATCAAAATGTATTTCCAAGGATCAAATTATCTTAGTTAGATGATTGAAATTTCTATTGGCACGTGCATACGAGGCCATATGACCTCCGCCGAACTTCTGATACTGCCTCACTGAACCGTTGGGATTGCGGTTGCACCCACGTTAACCATTTAAATGCGCTATTTAATTTTAACCTTCCCATAGAAATAATGCTATTTGGTACGCGCCGTAATTGGTACTCCATGCATTTAAGGATTAAAAACCCTACTCTAAAGCAGGGTTTATACGGTATACCATAGTCCTTTGTTTCCACTGTGCAATATGAAGCGTGTTAAAAGGTTGTTTCTTCCTTTTATATGAGAGAGAATTGCACACCTTCCTCAATTCAAATTAACTGGAGATATAAAGAACTGTCCTAAAACTTCTCGGGTAGCACTTGCTGCAAGCCTGCTGAAATGTCGGCAAACATTACAGATAGCTCTTCTTTTGCTGTGCTTAGGACACTAGACTATCGCGCACGCAACTCAATTAGCGAATGCACATCTACGTCACTCATGCCTCATAGTACCGTATCAAATATAACAGCTTGTTACCTCCGCTAGAAAGGTTATGTTTTTTTCGGTTTGCCTTTCTGTCTCTTTGTAGCCAAGATTACTAGAAAAGTGATGTACGGATCTTTACGAAATTTACAGGGATTGTTAGGCATGTGGTATGTTAATTAACAGTCGTGGTTAAGGCGCTCGGCTTCATATAGGCGTGAAATGGGGCCCGTTTTGAGCCTTAACCCCACTTTCTATCATAGATCTGATATCGACTGAAAATTTTTCATGAGTGGTAATAGTTGAACTGGTTAATCGTGATGAAACTTCTGGATGTGTCCGTCCGGATGAATATGACTTTTGTGATAAACAGGAGTCTGCTGTTTTAATAATGCGATTCTAGATACTGACTGCGGTGAGAGTTTATCGGTGTGGAAGTTTATAGAGTGAGTATAATGAGGATAACTAAATGCGAAATCATGAAACAACCATGGATCACTGTAGGGAGCACTCGCAGAGTGGATACGGAGGTGAAACTATGACTATAATATTAGTAATAATAACAATAATAATGTTAACAGTAACAGAGGATTAACTTTTGGTGAAAATCCATCTATCTGTTGTTTGTATGTCTGTCTTCCTATTTTTTTTTCTTAGTACCATAACTCAAAAAGTTGTGGACGGAATTTTATGAAATTTACATGAATTGTTTGGTATATTACGAAGAGTAAATGACCAAAATTTTGTGATGACCTTCTTGTCGCTGTGTTTGATTTTGGGCTTGTTAGCACAATAACTCAGTTACGGATGAATCTTTATGAAATTTACGGGACATGTTAGTAATGTTAAGACATTAATAATTAAATTTTGGTTATGATCGGTTGGTCCGTGTGTGTGTGTGTGTTTGACTTCTGTTTGTCATAATGTTTGTTAGCAGCGTAACTCAAAAAGTAATGAACGGATCTTCAAGAAACTTACAGAATCTTTATATACTATGGAAACGCACAAATTATTAGATTTTAGTGTTGATACGAAGATAATCATGGTTTCAGAACCAATTTAAACTTTTCGTTACCGTTGCCTTGCATTGCGGAGGTATGCGCTCTCAGAGCACAGAGCATGGCTCGAAGTGAGAAACGCCCATCCTCCGATGAAGTTGCACATGCAATTGCATTGTGTCACCCCGACATGAGAAACGTTCAAACACGTATTACGTACAAGGATCAAAACGCCACGCTTGTGAATCCGGACTTTTGCAGACCCAGGGGTTGGTGGTGTGAATCAAAGCTTCCATCATCGAACCACCACAAGCTTGGCACGCGCAGCGGGCGTTTCGCACGCACCTCCCATTGAGACGCACGCAGCGGCACCAGGCAGCAGCGAGCGCTTGTGTTAGTTTAATTTTGTAACGTTTGTCTCGATC
>LQNS02278161.1:6508357-6521832 GCA_001587735.2 Parhyale hawaiensis
TTCCATCATCGAACCACCACAAGCTTGGCACGCGCAGCGGGCGTTTCGCACGCACCTCCCATTGAGACGCACGCAGCGGCACCAGGCAGCAGCGAGCGCTTGTGTTAGTTTAATTTTGTAACGTTTGTCTCGATCTGATACCTACTGCCTCTCTCGGAAGCAGGCCAAAGCGTCGCCATGTTGGATCACGTGAGGAGCAGTAAGGTTGTGTGGGGCGAGACTCATCCAACAGGAACTTGGGACGTGAGCTTGCGATCAATTCCGAGGGTGTTGTTTATGTATCCGTTTTTATAGCCTTTAGCCGAGTAACACCCAAAGTATGATTTTTTGCTTGCAGCATAAGCACTATTAGGAATGTTCGACAAATTAGGCAGTGTGCTTTAATTAATGCATGGGTGAAATACCAGCTTAATTAATCAGGAATAAAGAACATCGTATTTAAAGTTGGGTGGGTAAGTTTTCGTGATATATACAAAAATATAAGTATTTTTAAAAAGTTCGGTACATATTAGGTTGTGGAAGTGCTATAAAACGTTGAAGTACAAGATGTAAGTTTCACTATCACTGAACAACTTAAATTTGTGCCTCTAAACGTCAATTGTGCTTGACATTGCAAACAGAAGACAAATTTAATAAAAAACATACTTTTTAAAAACTTTGCAATGTTTCCCTCTAACAGTCTGTTTTTAATTTTTTAGTGAGACGTGAAACAGTTCAACCAAATAAAAAGCACCGTTTGAGCGAATCTTGTGGGCGAACTCTCACAGTTTGAATGCTAATTTCTGCTTATGAATTGTGGGAAATACCGACCTCTATACTCGTTGTCCGTCTTGTAAACAGGCGAGTTTATGTGAAGCTTGTCCTCTGATTTGAATATTGGAACGCGCTTTCCTTTCCCTGCCAAGTTCTCCACTATATTGAAGGACCGGCATTTATCTGTGACTTGTGAGGCATCCGACGGGTTTTACGGCGCTCTCAACTGCTTTTGATCGAGAAACTCGGAGTTTGTGTTCCGATATATGCTTCCGAATTATGCAGGTTACATTTACCGGGGACAGTGCCTCGTATATAAAACCGTAGCCTGCCGTACACGAGAAGCACTCACTACTCTTTTGATCTACAGACTTGCCGTTTTCGTGATATGCAGCTCCAAATTACTAGCGGTGGTTTATTCTGTCAGGGTAATGGTACGTGCTTCAACGGGCTGTGTGTATCCAGAAGGATTAGAGTTTGCTACGGTTTTTTCCATTAGAGTTATCTGTGATACAATTTCATTTTCAATCAGGCTACTGTATCTTCTTTCTTTGCGTATGTTCTACGAATATTTTCGATTGAATTTACACTGACCAGACAATAGTGCGGAAATAGTCATCTCGTTTAAAAATCGTCCTGACATACATTGGGAGAGACATCCTCCACAGCTAAGGACTCCTCCTCCAGGAGTCGCACACTCTTAACGGCCAAAGCTTCCGAGGCTACCTTAATCCGTCTTCTTCTCTCTTCCGCTCCAACTACACCGTCTAGACATGTTCAAGTTCCGTATATCAGCGGCTACCTACCTATTGCTCGTGCTTGCGTGCATTCATGATCTTCTCTTTGGCTGAGATTCTTCTCCCTCCTCTTTTTTTCATCCCTTTTCCCCAGTCCTTTCTATCCTACTAACATAATGGCAATAGCTCGTAGAAGGCCGGGGCGTAAGTTCCGGTGTCTCTTTGAGAGTGGGCCTGTTGGTTCGTCTACTGCTGCCTATCTATTCTAATCCTTTATGATTAATAAGTAGCTATGTATGTCAAATATGAGGAACAGTATCCTGCGAAAGGCATTGCCCAAATTTGGCTGCATACAATCCAAGTTACCATATTTAAGAAGAATTGCTTGAATCTTGCGTTAAAAATGCATCATCATAGAGTAGCTACGTCTATTATCCTGGTTTTTCCCCAGTCTACAGGTTATCTTTTCCCGCGTGTACAGTAGGTATACATACCGTTCGATTCAGTTTGGTATTCGCAATGAATGCTGTCTATAGATCATTGATAACCTAATTTTTATTGCAGGCTCGGGAATACTGGTCATAGATAACAAACTTTTGATGTGATCTACACAATGGTCTTTTGGGGAAACTTTTCCGTGCGTGGGCTCCCCCTTTTTTTCTATCCACTGCTTGCTTTTTATGTGGGTCAAACGCAGATCTGTACCTAGCGATGACTGTGAAAACCGCAATGCTCAGAATATAGTACTATACTTAATTTAATGAGAAGCAGTAGCTATTTGATTCGTATTTTCCCATTTCTCATCCGTTCTCTCTCTTGGCTGTCCTGTTTTGTGGCGCGGTCATCTTTTGTACTTCATTCTTTCCATTCGTTTTTATTTTTTGTCGTAGCAGGTTGAAATCGACTGATAATTTAATCTCGGACTTCTCTAGTCGTCTGAATTCTTATTCCCCTCACGGGGGGCATGCGAGGTCCATAGAGTTCGGTTAGTTAGGTTTTAGGAATACAGAGGATACAGAGATGCTGTAGAACTTGCCTCAAAACTTCGGCCCCTCCCGAACCTGAAATGAATCCCCGTCAGGAGGATTGGGATCGTCCACCTTATGTTATTGGGAGCAACGTACCCCCCACCAAGGGCGAGTGTGTAGGTCATCTTAGCCAGTAGCTATAAGCCTTTGGGACATCTGTCTTTTGTGCCCACTTTGCTTCCTTCCACTTTCTTACTCCTACCGATGATATTTTATTCTGTCCCTCTTTCTCTTTTTCCCGACTCGCTATGTTCATGCTCGTTGATCCTGAGTGGGAAAACCCTCGTGCATGTATCCACGTTTATCTTTGCATACTGCAGGTCCTTTCCATTTCCTCTCTTTTAGCAGCTTATAGTACTGATTTAGGAAGACATAACCTACTGCTCAGACGGTGTGCCTGTCTACGTGTCGGGAGGTCCTCGGTATACACGTGTGTCGGCGGATGCTGGTCCCTCCCCTCCGCACGTGTCTAGCTACCGCCGCCGATTGCACCATACCGTGTCATGTTGATGTGCGTAGTAGCGGTGAGGGAGGAGCAATCGTCTGGTATCTCAAGCAAGGCGCGCGACTACGTCGTGGTATTCTAAAAGTACAGAGAACGTTGCCTGGGTCACGTAGTCGGCACACGCGTCTCGTATAGTGAATTACTGATAAGCTCTTTGTTGATGTCCCTCCTCTCCTACAGACGCATGGAGTGAGTTATGAGTCATACTTTCAGACTTGTTGAATGGGCACATCCATTCTGTGTTACGGGTAGTCGCACACCGAGGAACTAGGTTTTTAAGTGGAAAAGTATTAGGCAAATAGTCGATATTATGCTGTTGCATAGACGTCAGTCTTTGTCCTAAAATATTCCGAGTTGGCAGTTCCAGTGCTGGGTAGGCCTTAGGAACACTTTCTACCCGTGCCCACTCCGCTTCCTTCCTTTTTGCTACTTCTACTGACAATCTTCTCTCCATTTTCTCTCTTTTTTTCCCTCGATTTGTATCCTTGTGGGGTGTCCCGACATTCTAAATATCTCTCCCTTTGCTGTCTTTACACGCATGTGCAGTGCAGTTTCCTTGGACGGTAACTCTATATCGCAAGAAAAAAGCAATTTTCACGAGACCTTGGTAGGATAATTTTCTAAGCTATGTTCTGCTACACATTTTGACAGTCAGAAACGAACAAACCGATGATGAAAATTTGGTCATTTGTATCTTTTAACATTTCTAACAATTATTAAAAATTTCACGAAGAATCAATCAGAATTTTTGAGCTATTTTACTATCAAACAAAACAAATCCAAAAACAAGCGGACGAATAGATCATGACAAACATTTGATCATTTGCTCAACCACTCGAGCGGAACTGATCTTCACCAAAAGTTAATCATCTGTTCCTCCTAACATACCTAACAATCCCTGTAAACTTCGTAATGTTATGTCCATAACTTTTTGAGTTATCTTGATGACAGTCAGAGCAACAAACTCGAGAAAAATATTACCTCATTGGCTGAAGTAATAACTGTAAGTGCGTCAGATTTTGTATTGAGTACGTACTACCGATTAGCTGAGCTCTCCACCAGCAGTTGCGCAATCTTTGCCCAAAGAATGAATGTAAATATGACCGACTTTCTATGCATGGAAGAGATTCCAGGTTTTCGCCTGCAATTACTTGTGTGAAGCTGACCGCGCCTGAGTCGTCGTGCTGCGTTTGGGGCGGTGGTGACACACTGAATCTAATAATAATAAAGCAACAATAAGCTGCAATCAAACTGATAATATTACAGCCTATCTACTTTAACCGCCACTCCTTGCACTACGTAGTGCTCAGCCAGTAGTTGTCGCCACAAACCGGTTGTGCTCGAAGGCCGTAACCTGTTGCCTGAACGCTCTGCATGTCCCTACTGCCCTCAATGGCAACACTCTTGCCTGTTGCCAGGGCCAAATCTCATTGTTAAGCATGCTTTCTATTGGCGCCATCTTGCTCGTTCACTGTTTGGTCCGCTTATCTCTGATAATTTACTTCAGTTCTTCTTGCCTGGGCCAGAAATCCTACTTTAAAATATGACTGTGCTCATTTAGTGTACATTATTGACTTTTACTTTCAGTTGGAGAGGAGAAGGTTGTCATATTTTACATATCTTTTATCTTCTCTTTCAGTTGGAGAACATAAGAGTTTGCGTATTCATCATGCATTCTTGAACTCGCTCGTTCTTTGCATCATATTGAACTTTTCATTCAGTTGCAGAACATTGTTCATTCATTGTATATTCCTTACCTCTTCATTCGCATAGGGAATATTTGCCTGTTCTAGTACGATTGGGCCCAGCGACAGCGGAGAACGGACCCGGCCGTACGTAGGCCTATAAGATCCCAAATTGCGAGTCGTGCCCCCAGAGAAGGATTAATTCAGTTACATTTGGCTTCTTTACGCAGTTTTCTTATTGCGACCTCGTCGAATTCGTGCTCCTGCTCGCTACCGTGACACTGTTTATTCTTGCTTTACTTTTCCTACCAGCTTTTCTCGTGAGCGGTGATCTTTCGTTCGTGGATTGCTAGTTTTACTTGGACGTACCTGGCACCCGTTCCTCCCTCATCCTCACTTGAAACTGTACAGTGTCTAAAGATACTTGAACCAACGTATGTTTTAAATTTTTCGCTTGTGCCTGCTGCTCCTTTCCTCTTTCTTTCTCTTGTTTATTGACTTCCGTACCGGCCTAAGGCTCCATCGATAGGCACGACGAGGGTGGGTAATGTAGTGAATTTTAAATAGAAGGTTAGTTTCGCTACTTTGGATGCAATTGCAGCTCTTAAAGGCATGTCGACTGCACTTGACTAACTAGAGCACTCTGAGAGCGCATACCTCCGCCAAGTGAGGCAACGTCAGCAAAAATTCAAATTAGCTCTGAAACCATAATTTTCTTTGCATTAACTCCAAAATCGAATCATTTGTGCCTTTTTATATTAATAACAGCTTGTTTAATTTTTTTTGAAGATCCGTTCATAACTGTTTGAGTTATACTGTTAACAAGCGTTATGACATACATGAGTCAAACGTACAAACGAACAAACCGATCTGCACCAAATTTGACCATTTTTGTATTTTAATATTACTAATAACTCCTATAAATTTCCTAAAGATCCATTCTTTATTTTTTGAGTTATTGCGCTAACAAGCATAAAATTAAAAACAGTGACATACGAACGAACGAACAAACGAACCATTACCAAAATTTGGTCATCTACTCTTTGTTATATACCAAACAACTCATTTTAATTTCATCAAAATCCATCCATAACTTTTTGAATTAAGGCATCGAGAAAAATGACGCAGACAAATAAACAAACAAACAAACGGATGGACATATTTTCACCAAAAGTTAATCATCTGTTTCTCCTAACATACCTAACAATCCCTGTAAATTTCGTCCAAATCGGTTCATAACTTTTTGAGTTATCTTGGTGACAGAGACAGACAGACGGGCAAACAGACAAAAAGACACAGACAAAAAGACAGACAGACAAACACGACGAAAACATAACCTCCTTGGCGGAGGTACTAAAGAGCTTTATTTTACGAAAGAGGATTGAATTTTCGGAAAACTCGTATGTAAATTGATTAGTTGGGTGACTGCCTGAATCTCTGTTCAGTAGGGAACCGACGACCTGTCTGAAGTACTATACAAGTCCTGTTCATTTCACCTTAAACAAAAAAAAAATGTCAAAGTGGCACAACCCTCCGTAGCCTACTCGTGATAGTCGCAAACCCAGAAGCTCTGCAGTGTGCACTTTATGCCGAGGCAACATTTGCATTCGCACGCCTAACTCGTTCCTAAGATATGCAGAATGGAATAGAAAACAATATCCCAACATGTGGAGGTATTCTTAAACTTAACATTTGTGCAATTGGTACAATCTTATACAGAAAATAAAACATAATGGGCTATCAGACTATGCTTTCCAAGTTGTACAGGGCAGGACATTGGAACTCCTAGACAAGAGATAGCAAAATTAATCGCTCTAGAGCAGGAGTTCAAAACTCGGGGGAGGGGGGGGGGGCGCTCCCTGTGGGTGCGAGATGAGCTTTCAAGGCTTAGTCAAGGGTTGCGAAACCTTAGATTACTTCAACGTCATTCAAACATAAACTTTAATTTGTGGCGTAAATTTATACAATTTAAATATGGTAATTTAAGGTCCTTGTCATCATATCAGTCATTAATTATGTAGGGGTTCGAGCACACAGCAAAAGTTTGTTTGGGAGTGCCAAGCGTAGTTAAGGTCGGGAACAATTTTCTAGAACAAATGATTAAAAGAGATACAGTAGATTCTCCTAATTCGGCCGATTGAGACCTCAGAAACAGCAGGTCGCGTGTTGTTTCGAAACGTGTTTAAAATCTGTACGTAGGTACTCAGCATACATAAATGACATCAGAGTCTCTCATGCTCGCATCAGGTTGCCTGTATAAAATGTAAGTGCACAGTGTGGGTCGGGATGACACAGAGACGAGTCTTGTCCCAAGAGAACTCACTCGCCTACGTGGACGGCAAGTGTTTATTTTGATTTAGGCGTGCTCCTGTTGCACGAAATCTGTTTTGTCATGCTATACAGGAAGATTAGTACGTATAGCATTTGATTACTAATGGATTCTTGTCTTGGCAGAGACCCGTTGGTGCAATGGAGAACCAGATCGAACCCCTGGAGTCTGACGTGGAGTTGCCGAACAGCGCGGTGCCGAGTAACCGCAGCAGCGTATCCTCCATTTGGCCGCTGCCTTGCAGCTTTTCTTCCTTTCTTAGCCTGAACTGCCGAGCCCGTGCGGAGGGCATCGCCAGAGCCGTGCATGCTAAAGTCCGTCATTCTGTATCCAAAGACGACACACTGCCCCTGCATCCACGGGATAAAATGGATGGTCGGTCCGTGTCAGTGGATGAGACCAACATACAGCGGTGTCTGATAGAGAGACCGCTGCATGTTGTCACCTCAGAGCCATCCATTCCTTCTGATTTTTCGCCTCGTGGAAAGTATGCAGACGAGGAATGTGATCAGCACTACGATTTCGGGTATGTTACGCCTGAAGATGGAAGTGGGCATACGGTAGCATCCAGGGAGTCCATCGACAAGCAAGAAGAAAAGCGAGCAGTTACTCAAAAGCCCGCAAAAAAATGGTCCGAAAGTAAGGGCGAATCTAACGATAAGCCCGAGAGCGGATGCGTTACGTCAGTAACATCTCCTGTCATGTTCCGGGACGAGATGCTATCCAACTCGCCATCCTCCCCTTCTGAAGCCATTATTTCCCCTGCCAGTCCTACCGACATGAGGGCTGTCCGTGAAATATTATCGTTTAGCTCCTTTGCGCAGGGCATGGATGGCATGACACACTCCCTCGCTGAGCTCTCCGCTGTAGATTCGGGCCTCTACACCGAAGCCGACATGACTCAAGAATCGGCAGGATTTTACATGAGCTCTGAACACCGCGGCAGCGCGGATGACACTTGGCAGACGTGTAGCGATTTTACAGGCCTAATTGACCAGTCGATTACATCGCCAAACGAGGCCAAAAGATACGAGAACTTATCACCGCCGGAAGGCTTCCGCAATTCTATAGTAAAAGAAAGCGAGCTGAAACTTGCGACCGTATCTCTTGAACGACGTCGCAGTTTTGATTTGCCGATTCGAATGTACCAGCAACCCATCCGATGGAGTTCGCCTACGGGGGATCGGTCCGGAATTACGGTTCCTGGTGGCGCCCAACTCGCAGTGTTGCCTCCCATTCAATCAAACGATCGATCCTGCTTTGCCAGCTTGCGTCTAAGCTTGCCCATTAGAAAACGTGACTCAGAAGTTGTTTGTACCGGAGCGGCAGGGTCAATTAAGACGCAGCTCTATAACTCAAGTGACGCCGTGCCGTCAGGTGAAGATGATCACGACTCGTCCAAGGTGCGTGTCACGAGCTACACGACAGTGCCGGGGCACGAGGCGTGGTCTGAGTGTTGGCAACCGAGCGCCGTGGTTGACTTACAGCCTGCCTCAGCCAATGCCAAGCTTGGCACCACCGCTGATAGTTGGCATATAGCCTCTGCTGCCGCCGCTGCCGCTGCTACTCCTGAACCTCAGCTGATTGAGGCAGCAGTGTGTGGTGAACCGGTCCCGAGTTACGAAGCTAGCCACTCGAGCGCTGATATCGCGCGGCCAGCCTCTGCTGCTGAAGTGGTGCTGTCAGTGAGTGCAAGCTCGTATTGTGCAGGCGAAGCTAAATTAAAGGACAGTGCTCAAAGTGGTGCAGTGATGCGGGACGAATGCGAGCCCACGGTGCCCAGATTCTCGAGGAGAAGGAGATACAAGGTCAGGGAAGGTCACTCAAAGTCAAATAGCGAGTCTTGTTCAAATCCAGATCCTATCAATGGGAAGCATAACGAATCGACCTCTCTGGGTCTCAGCGATCAATCCAGTGAACCGAGCTCCCCAGGATCGGTAGGCGTGGGTGATTCTTCCGAACCGGCGAGTCCTTTAACGGCGGAATCGGAATTGCCGAGTTCGTGGCCCGCGTCGCCGACGGCCGAAGATGCCGCTTCAGCCGCTAATTTGTGCGCTGCCATACCGCCGCCTGAAACAGATGACCAGGAACAGGCAAGCGACAGCGCTTTCGGCGACCTGGAAGCCGAAGATGACGAGGAAGATGCGCCCGCCATAATGGAGGGCAAGTTTAAAAATTTACTTAGTTATCAGGAAACTGTAAGAAGGTTGTCCGATGCCGATGAGGATGCGTACGATCCTAGCGTCACCACAGTTATACATTTAGACGAAAATGAATTATCGGAGCCAGAGGAGGATGCATCACTCCACGAAGAAGTCGATCAAAAAGAACTGGACGCACAACTAACCCGTTTATCAGTGGAGGCTCCTGAAATGAGCGTCCAGGCTCCCAGTGACGAATCTTCTAGAGAGTCTTCAGATGACCCGAAAGCCGAAGATATTAGTCAAAGAATTAAAAGATCGTCTTCTCTAAAATGTGGCAAAACTCCGCCCGGTACTCCGGGCACCAAGAAAATCGTCCGGTTTGCCGATTCCTTAGGACTGGACTTGACAGAGTGCCGCACGTTTTTGGAAGGCATTCCTCACGTACCGAAATCGGCATTTGGTGACCTGGAAATGGCCAAGGCTGAAGAGGAAGCCGAAGCGACGCACAGTTCATTACCCCATATTCACAGCAACACAGCGAGTCTTTGCAGACAAGGAAATGTTATTCAGAAAAGAATGCTTATGCCGCTGTTCCAGCAGCCGTGTGTAGTGCATGGTTTCTTAGACCGAGTGCGAGAGCAAAAAGTATCCCTGGAAAATGTCAGTATTGGTGACGATATGAGCATACGAGGTTACGTGCGAGTGCTAAATATTGATTTCCACAAGCATGTGGTGGTGCGGTATACTTTCGACGGATGGAGGAATTTCCACGAGGTGAGTACTTTGCATTTATACTGATATCATGTTCTGTTCTTCCTCTTATTTCCCGACTTGCTGTACCCATAAGCTGGAGCACCCTGTTACATGAGTTTCACGTTTCTTTCGACTAAGTAAACGTCATGTTCTTGCTTCCATGTACGCTGTCTGTTTAAACTCCACATATAATTACTGTGATAACTAGTGAAGCGCCAAGCAATGTGATGTTAAAAAAAATTGAAATTGGTCCTGAATTATTCTGGATTTCTTTTGGACCATCATAAAAATTAGGTCATTTACTTACTTCTCCTAACATTGCTGACTTTTCTTACAAATTTCATGAAACTCTCTTGATAGCTTTCTGGGTTGTATTGCCGAAGGAAAAAAATACGAGCAGACAAACAATAAGTTGAACGGTTCTTCACCAAAAAATTAATCATCTAACGAACTATTACTACTATAGCTATTCCTGTGTTTTCATGTATCTATAGCTAGGTATGTAGGTAATATTTAAGCTATTACGTCATGTCACGATCTTTTTCATAAGGACAAGAGTAATAGAGTAGTTCTGTAGCTAGGTGGTGATCTGTTATGTTGACCATGCCGCTTGGTACCTTCTGTGTAATATCAAGGGCCAAATATCTGGCATCCATCCTGTGTTAGAGTAGATATGCGGAGGAGTCGTGGCACCAGAAGGATCTCTTTCGTAAAGACATTGGACGCCTTTGCTTTCATTCCTTCATAGCTATCGGTACTTTCTTTCTACTTCTAATGTTTTTTTGTTGCACTGTAGCTATATCTTTTCTTTACCGTTGTTCTTCGTGTTAACTGTTTGATGTTCTTAAACACGAGAACCTCGTTTTGCTAGACATACTAAAGAACTATCCTTTCCATTTTTCTTTCGTGCTATCCGGACTACAGCGGTTACGTGTAGGGTTACCTTATTAGGAATATAATAGCAGTCATTTTACAGAACTCGCTTAGATCATATCCCCGTTCTTCCTTTGTATCCGGATGGCAGCAGTTACGTGTAGCGTTGCCTTACTAGGAACATAACAACAACAATCTTTCTCAAATACCCCGTTTAGATCAGTCTCTAAAATCAAGCACGAAGGCTGATTCTGCAATGACATCAGTTGCGCGCTGTAGCTACTTGTGTAGTGATGTGCTCACACCTATAATAGGGCTTGGCCTAGCGATAATCCTCTTATGGTGCAGTGATCTCTATTCTCTTCCTTATTAAGGGGGGCGACGAACGTGTCAGGAGACTCCTATGAAAGTACAACCTGCCGTCGAGCCTTTTATAGATTTTGCCTGAATAGAATTGGGCTTTGGCTGTACCCTAAGCCAGGGTTGCGAAGTCGGAGTCGTACTTTTTGTGGGGCCAGGAGTCTGATTTAGAAATTGGGAGCTCACAGGCGTCGGAATCCCACATGGTCCATCCGACTCCCGAGTCCTGCCCTAAATTTTGTGTCGCTCGTTAATGCTAAATTCTTCGTCTTCGTGAATTGAAGCATTGCTCGATCTGGAAAGAGTTATGCGAAATTTACTATTGGTGCACGCTACAGTGTAAAATCTGCAGTCCCGGTTAGAATTTCAACAATTTCTTGGACACTGTAATAATTGCAAGAAGATGCCGTACCTTCACTTGTATTATGGGAATAGTGGTATGAAAAGTTTCGCACTTTCTGCTCTCCTGGACAACCGCTTCTATGAATGAAGTCGCCTGAATCAGCTTCCTACTGACCCGGTAATTCTGTACGCACTGAATATAGAGGCCCTAGCTACCTACTGGAAAATCGTGCTGTCATGGCGACGAGTTGCTGCAATGTACTAAAGTAGCGCTCTCTCTTGCGAAGATTTATTCCTGCTACTTGATAGTAGCTATCGAAGTTTTAGTAGACAACGTCGACATTATTATAACCTAAAATATAAGTACTATAGAGACATTGGTGAAGGAAACTGGTTTGTGGCATATTCGGCGTGCAAGACTGTAAAAAAATGGAGTGCTAAGAGATAAATATTGTTTTAATTTGGTCCCTGAGGAATAAAATTGGTTTGGCAAGAGTTATTGTTGCCAGTTGGGTTACGAGTCACTGTTGCCAGTTTGGTTACAAGTCACTGTTGTCAGTTTGGTTACGAGTCACTGTTGCCAGTTTGGTTACAAGGCACTGTTGCCAGTTTGGTTACGAGTCACTGTTGCCTGTTTGGTTACGAGTCACTGTTGCCTGTTTGGTTACGAGTCACTGTTGCCTGTTTGGTTACGAGTCACTGTTGCCAGTTTGGTTACAAGGCACTGTTGCCAGTTTGGTTACAAGTCACTGTTGCCAGTTTGGTTAAAAGTCACTGTTGCCAGTTTGGTTACAAGTCACTGTTGCCAGTTTGGTTACAAGTCACTGTTGCCAGTTTGGTTACAAGGCACTGTTGCCAGTTTGGTTACAAGGCACTGTTGCCAGTTTGGTTACAAGGCACTGATGCCAGTTTGGTTACAAGGCACTGATGCCAGTTTGGTTACAAGGCACTGATGCCAGTTTGGTTACAAGGCACTGTTGCCANGAGTCACTGTTGCCAGTTTGGTTACGAGTCACTGTTGCCAGTTTGGTTACGAGTCACTGTTGCCAGTTTGGTTACGAGTCACTGTTGCCAGATTTGTTACGAGTCACTATTGCCAAAATTGTTACGAGTCACTGTTGCCAGATTTGTTCCGAGTCACTGTTGCCAGATTTGTTCCGAGTCACTGTTGCCAGATTTGTTCCGAGTCACTGTTGCCAGATTTGTTCCGAGTCACTGTTGCCAGATTTGTTCCGAGTTTATGTTGCCAGATTTGTTCCGAGTCAGTGTTGCCAGATTTGTTCCGATTCTCTGTTGCCAGATTTGTTCCGATTCTCTGTTGCCAGATTTGTTCCGATTCTCTGTTGCCAGATTTGTTCCGATTCTCTGTTGCCAGATTGGTTCCGATTCTCTGTTGCCTAGATTTGTTCCGATTCTCTGTTGCCTAGATTTGTTCCGATTCTCTGTTGCCTAGATTCGTTACGAGTCTCTGTTGCCTAAATTTGTGACGAGAGTGTGTTGCCAGGTTTGTGAGTCATTGTTGCCAGATCTATTACCGGCGTTCGCTTGTGCAGTAGCCTAATTGACTTCCAATAATTTTTTCTCATGCTTCGTTGGTTACGTGTGAAGTTTTTCTTTACTGCCTAATTCACATCACGGTTGGAGTCAATAATTTTTTAAGCCACGAGTCGCAGTCGGAAACTGGCCAGAACCAGGAGTCGGAATTGGTAGAAATGGGCCTATTTTGTTAAGAAAAAGAGTTGAAGTCTAACATTTTCGTGGTCCAAGAAGTCTAGGTGACGAGGTTTAAAACTGGCTGAACTCCAGATTCAGAATCGGACTCCTCGCAACTGTGAGGTACGTCCGTCGTTTCTTATTCTCTAGGAACATCTTTATTTCGTGTCCACTGGGCGTCCTTTTTTTTCAATTCTGCTGACAGTCTTTGTTCTGTTCTTCCTTTGCTTGCCTAGATTGCTGCACCCATGTT
>LQNS02278161.1:6527538-6567398 GCA_001587735.2 Parhyale hawaiensis
CTCAGGGATGCCGTTGGACCAAAAAGGTCTCATCCGCTTTTAGAGTGGCATTTCCTCCAACTCAGGGGCTACCCAGAGCCCCAAACCCAAAGCCAGCTCATACAAACAAAGCAGCGTCCGGTGGCCGGACAATGGGGGCGGCCTTATAACGCGCAGGCCACATCAGCAGTACTGTGACATTTATTTTGTCCAGACGCCATAGTTTTATAAGACTGCGTTTCCCAATTCCCAAGTGCATTGCAGAACCGTTGCAAACGATTGCAAACAAAATTTTTGTTGCGCATTTTTTTCACTCAGCTACCTATTTCTAATCTAAATAATGTTACTATTAGACCGTTATCCCCAGGACAAGGAAACCGTTAGCAAGGATTTTATATCTCCTTAAATCCCCCAAAATTGACACTGATAGCTGGGCTATCTTATCTAATCTTTTGTGCGCTGTCTACTGTTACCAACAAGCCAGTAACATTTCTGTAGCATACCACCACCCTGTCTGTCTTACTCTGTCCGCTGTTACCAACAAGCCAGTAACATTTGGAGCGTTGGGTCAGGCACGCGACACATATAACCGAGACGTGTGCTAAGCACCTAAGTGTGGGGTAAATATAGCGAAAGCAAGAGGTAAACAACGCACAGCGCTGGCTATCGTCCAAATATGCGAAGTGCCATCTGCTTCCCAGCGACTGTCTTGCTATGGACACGTGACGCTCTTGTTTGGGAGGCTTCATGGGTGCCTGTGGGCCCTCCGGCCAGCCTTGATGCTCGTGAACTGGTGCCGTGCACTCGTGATTGTGCTCGTGATAAGCACCGTAAGGCTCGTACGGGTCAATAGCACCTTATGCAACCGTGATCTGCGTCCTCGCACTCATGGCAACACTCGGGATCATCACCGTGAATTCAAAATCATGCATTTCTCCCAATAGGGAGGTTTATTATTAAAACTTCATGCTCAGGCCGCCACGGACTGGTAGTACAACCCAAATGAAGCCTATTGCAACACCGGAAAGCCCGAAACGCTGCTAATGAAAATCCAACGAAAAGCCATTAACAGCTGACTTGAACGCCTGCAGGCCAACACGACCGAAAGCCTATGCCGGCAATGAATTCCAAACGGTAACAGATCAGACAAGGCACGAAGCACCGACTGAACTTATGAGTTCGGCATCTAACATTCTCCAAAGTAAAAGAGTGCGCGTCAACCGCAGCACTTGTAATCCTCCTAAAGAACTTGAGGGCAGGGACAGAAAAATACAACCAGTTGAAACTATTACTGTACGAGATTGGTAAACTAGCCTAGCCTAATTCAGTACATACCTATGGTAATAAGGATTATAGGTAATCTGCGTTCTTGTGCAAGTGATCCACTAAGGTATCTCCGTTACACAGCCACGAAAGAGCTTCAATAAAACAAATTCCGGTATCCGTTTTAATGGATTTCGTTATTCGCTAACGCGTCTTTTTACGCAGGCATGAGAGAACTCCAGGAAACTATCCGTTCATAAATGGATCTCATGATTGCTAACAGTTTCGAAGCACACAAGGTTCGCACCTGCTAATTAAGTAGTCATGAGCGTCACCACCCCTGCAGCACTTCATATGTTACCTTAACCTTATCTAGGTCTTAGAGAAAGTGAATGCTGTGCCAGATCCGTAGCAGGTCTCCACATTTATGTATAGCTATATTGTTATATTATCGTTAGTAAGTGATGCTCTGGTGCCTATTCCATACTTTAAATCCACTATTGCCCATCTAATGTTTGGTGGTTAACCCCTTCAGGGGGCATAGGATAGGCCATAGGGTGAGGTTAGTTTAGGTTCGCCCATCCTATGTTAGGGGGCCCGGCGACCCCAGAGGGCTCGTGTAGGTCACCTTAGCCATTAGCTAGGCCTTCGGGACGTCTGTCTTTGGTGCCCACTTTGCTTCCTTCCCGATTTTGTACTCCTACTTGCTCATGCTTTATTCTGTTCTTCCTCTTCTTTCCCGATTTGCTGTTCCCATTTGCGTTGACTCGTGCATGGGTTCTACGTTTCTCTGGACATTCTTTGTTCCTTCTTTCTTCCTCTCTTTGGATCACAGTACACTCTGTGAGTAGGGAAGCTTAAACTACGAATATAATTATAATTATTGTGGTTAAACTGAAATATAGGCAATAATAATCCAATGTTACGGGGAGCAGGGCTGCCCTCTAATTTTGGGGATCCTATAGGAAGGTTCCCGTAGCTTCATTTGAGCCTTCTGGACGTGCCCTGTTCACCGAGCCTCTATTGTTCATAATAAATAGTTTTTCTCATGTTAAAGCTCTTCTGCTGCTTTTCCTCTACTTTCTCAGTTTTCTTTTTTCATCAATGCGTCATCATTTTACTTACCGTATTACACTTTCCTTTTTACCTTCCTGTCCTTGGCTCGCAGCGTACCTATGTGATGTTGATATTGAGAGGCTTTAAACGAAAATAATAATTACTTCATCGGAACCATCATAGCTAGTAGTGGTTGCAGTTTGCAGACAAATACAATTTACGTGTACAGAAACGCTCTATCTTTATCGTTTAGAAGCGGGGCGCCATCGTTATCATATGCTTTGTACTTTGATTTTTGTTGCATTCTGTATGCGACTGGTGCTTATCATTAAAAGAAACGTTTTATCTTTACTATGTAAAGTAAACCTGAAGAGCTATCACTAATTTCCGTTACATTTTACAGACAACTGCTGTTTCATTCATCAAAAGCCCTACCACTTTTTCTCTTAAGTGTGAGCTTGAATCATTATTAAGTGGTATCGGTACCACTCGTGTGTCAAGAACCCTACTCTGTTAGCTTGAAGAGTTATCAGATTTTTTTGACTAACAGTGTAAATTCTATCTTGTTTTAGCTAATAAACTTAGAAATTTGTTGAATTTTACAAACAACTTCTTATCACTATTTAGCTACCTATATATCAACAGACAACTCAACTAGCTTAAACATAGAGTGCAAGAACTACTATGAGACAGTAGTTTTCCCGTACTTTATGGCGAACATTTGGAATAGACTCCCCTCCGAAGAGGTCCGTGCAGAGACAGTCAATGCGTTCAAAAAACGTCTTGACAAACATTGGGAGTAGCACCCTCTACAGCTAGGAACTCCTCAAGCAATCGCAAATCCTTAACACAAAAGCTTCAGAGACCTTCTTGATCCATTATCTTTCATGTCCCGAGCTCCGCGGCTCTGCAGCAATTAATCGTGCTTGCACAATCAACTCCTTGGTTGAGTTTATTCTTTTCTTCATCAGATGTGTAATTATTTGTAACGTAGACTAATGACAATAGCTCATAGAAGGCAGGATGGTGAGTCCCGGCTGCTCTCTAGGAATACGCCTGTTGGTCTGTCGATTGCCAAGCATCTAATCTTACAGTTACGCTACATGCATTTTCATCTTTATATAAACCTGCGTACTTGTGCCAATTTCCTGCAGAATTCCCTAATATCTGCTTCGCTATACAGACTACTACCGGAGACTTCTACCATCACAGTGTATGGGTATCTGTCGCTTCTATCGGTTAGTGAGGAGCCACCATCGCTATTCCCCACTTCAGTAATTTCTATGAGCTACAATATTTATGAAGCTAAGTTTGGGCTGCTAAGATGTGGAAAACACTCTACACTTTTTGAATAAAAGATAATTATCAGAAATGTTGGCGTGAGACTGCAAGATGATACCGCTCCTGAAGACCTAATGGCTGCGTACTTTGAACTTTCTCGTCACACGAAACAGAAGTGATACTTGATAGAAAAAATTAGTTTTACCCACAATAGCACAGCCACTATTCCTCTCTTTGGATGCCAGGTAAACGGAAAGACTCGAAACTATTCAAAGATTATTCACTGCTAAAATTCAGGCGTACGAGAGCTCGAGTTTCCCCAATCGCCTCGTTTTCTTTTGCGTAAAAAACGAATATTCAATCGTTTATTATCACATTTGGTGGAAAATTTTGAAAAGAACCTGGGTAAATGTGAATGGGGGGATTGTCAGCAAACATTCAGAGCGAACTATAGATAAACTTGTGAGGTACCTATGCTTCCCGAATAGAGATGATGGCGAAGCAGCGACAATGGAATATGCCAATCTCTTAACAGTGCTGATAACTAGGCTGTTCAACAAAGTACAACGGTGTATCCGAAATGTCATTGATATGCTAGCCTCAAATTTCGGAAACCTGCCGAATAGCCTATGCCCGCTGCTACGAACCCTGTGGAGATAACTCACAAGCTAACTACTACTACTATCTACCTTTCGTCTTCAGCTACCATTCTATACTAAACAGCATAATTGAGTGCCTTTTCAAAGAAGCCTTTGCGCTAGAGTAGTGGCGTACATAACATCATAAGGTTAATGAATATCATCTGCAGTCGCCCCAAGGTTTCCAAGGTACTGTATATTTGCAGATCACCCCTGTTGACGCTCCCAGTACCGATATTATTGTGTCTTTTCATATCATTTAGTTTCATGCCACGTCCATTGTGTTTCATTTGCATACAGAGACCACAATATTGTCTACATCCATCGTTCATATCATCACCTTCTCGTGGCATCGTAATTTAAATATCATGTCAAGTAGTTTTTAATATGAAGACCACGTATGTCCATGTCCACAAAGCATTGTTATCTTCACCTGATTTCGTGTCATGCCGTGCCCCCTTTTTTTTTCCTATTTTGGAAAGTATTGCTGCCAATATCCACGGCAGTCAACCACTATTATCTTCTCATAATATAATTAGTTTATTGCCGTGTCCGTTAATTTCTTTTGCATTTTGCCGACCACTCGCGCTGCCCACGGTCGCGGTCGCAATAGCTTATCCGTGGACCACACGATACTTCATTCCCACTCATTTACAAGCGAGGCTGATGGCAAATCGATTAAACTTCAGTAAAATCTTTTTCAGCCCACAGAACGACCTCAAACAAAAAAGTAACTGTTTTTTGGTTGCCCAAGAAATGTGTTTATCAGCAAGAAACCCAAATTTGTAGCTCGATATTAACTGTGGACACCGATGATTGAATCTTAGGACACGAAAATGACCTATAATTGACTAAAATAATTTTTGTAATTTACCATTGGCCAGTACCCATGTATGCCGTCTTCTTTACAATAGATGCATTCCTTGCGTCTTCAAGAATAGCTTATTTCAGTTTCACGTCGCTATGTTGACTGGAAATAAATTTTATCGAGGTTTCGTCAGTTTGACATCAGCCTCACTTAACGAGTGCACCCAGTCAAATATCGTGTGGACAATGTCGTGTGGTCTTCATTAGCCTCTCTTGCATACCGTTAATTCTCTGTCATGTCCGCTAATTTTGTCCACTTTACAGGCCACTGCTGCCTACGTCCACGGCTCCTGCGACGGCTTCTCGGACAAATTCTCATTCCTGCTGTGGGGCAGCTTTTTGCAAGAGAACGGATCTCTTACCTTCTGTATCCGCTACACAGCGGGCGGGGCCGAGTTCTGGGACAACAATAGGGGCACAAACTACGTCCTCCAGTGCTACTGTAACCAAATAAAGGCACCGCTGCACCAGCAGGCCCTGCACCAACACACCGATCACCACCACTCGGCGCACGGCGGCGGCTTCTCCAGACAATTCGGGGGCATCTTCCAGAATTCACCACCCACTCCGTCGGACACCTGGACTGGGACGTTCTTCTAATTCGGTATACTAGGTAATGTTAGCCCGTTTATACCCATGCACTATACGGCTGTCGTAAGAATATCACTAACTATTTTCGGCGTCCTGCTTGCTAGACGATAGGAGTAAATGCATTAAATCCAAAGTAGCAATTGACGTTTAATGTTGGCCTTTGTGTTTTCAGCTAGTCAGCGTCCATGTTGCTCGCCGAGCAACCGACTGTTCACTTTTTCGGTTATACAATTAGCATACTACGCGTCCCTTTTTCTTCCCCTCTTGAAACAGCGCCTAGTGGAGGCTCAGTTTTCATTGGTATGTAAGTCACTACTTTTCTGATGGTCATCAACTGGCGAGTGACCAGTTAATAACTGTATAGCAACCGATAATGCTCCAGTTATTGGTTATTCATCATATTTATTGACCGGTACTTTAATATTTCACTTTTGGCGACAAAAAATCGTTATTTTAATACTAATAAATACTATTTAACTATCAACAATTCATTGCTGATCACGCTTTGGTTAATTATTTACCTGTGCAAAATTCACTACTTAACAACTAAAAACGCACAGTTCATTGACCGACCGTTTGCTCTTTAATCACGGTTTGCGAATTATCCCAACGATGTCGCTTCCGAACACTTCCTTATAATCCTTTTGCGAGAAAATAATAACAATATTGATTGAAACTTTATACTGTCATACAGTTACAAGTCTTAATCAGATTGCATACCAAATAGCTATAAGCTACAAAATATACTGAGGTTTTTGTAGATCATGGCCATGGAAAATATCAGTTCCGACCGGAGCGTGCAGAGAAGTACTGTCGTCACGTCACTAATATATAATCAAATGTACTGTCGCAACCACACAAAAAAGACGAACTTGTGGTGTTGATGCCAGTTGGCAATCTACCGAAGCGCAATTAACTGTGTTAGCGCTGACGTCACACTTGTTTTGGTTTTGGTCACGTGTCTGGAACATGCGACTTCTCTGAGGTCGACCGTGCTACGAGCTTCAATCAAATTAATTCTCTTAAGGTTCTCTCGGACTTTAACTTCCTGCTTTGAATTTTTCTAATTTCATATTACTACTAAGGCTGCTTTGTCATTTTCTTCCTTTACTTTTCCGACTTCCTCTTCCCCGCGTGTTATCCACTATGAGACTGAACACCCTCGTGCATGGGTTCCTCGTTTTCCTCGACATACCGTAGCTAGGTATGTCTCTTATTTCTTCCTTTCTTGAGGACCATTGACGTTAAATAGGAGACACAGTAATAATACTCTTAGCTGTAATACTTGTCAGCTGCCGATCAGTCTTGCATGGAGAACGTTGCCAACATCGTTATGAGGTTATTCTTTCGAGCAGCCACTATGTACATTGGGAAGATTTGGGTTAAACAGTGGCGATCATCTGTTGTACCGGCACAAAGCGCCATCTAGCGACCTTCTGGTCAACTGTATTCTAGTCTTTGTCTACATGTGAATTTACGTAGCGCTTAAGTTGTTGACAAATCGATATTCTGCGGCATCCTATCCTTGTTGCTGCGTTGTCTTAGAGATGTTCGTGCGGAATAGTCTTGGAGCTTCTGGTGTGCAATACTAGATACGCTTTGTAATTTAATTTTGAGTTTAAAAAATGTTCTCCCAAAACTGCACTAATTTATGTCACGGCTAGAAGAATTAACGCGATAGCTACCTACGTCGTCAGTGAAACGTTTTTATTCAGAAATAAACGTATCTCGTCGGTTGGAAAAACCTTCTCCGTTCGAAAAAAAAATTTCCAATGGGAAAGAGAACGATTGCGACTGGAAAACGTTTCCGGTTGGAAAATGTTTTCGATCAGAAAAGCGGCTCTGGCCAGAAATACATTTTTGGGCGTAAAAACGATTCCTAAGTAGCTATCGAAAAAAATAAACGTTTCGGGTGGGCAAACCGTTCCTTGTGGGATGAACGTTTCCGGTCGGAAAATTTTCTCATAGAGAATGGCGAGAGAGACTGAACATGTCTGTCATTTTCAGGGCGAGACAGTAGCATATTTTTGACGACGCTTGCTATTAGTGTACAGAAATTATTAAAAGCTACTGACTTTTGAGAGTGTAGTTTGAATATGTATATATAAAGAGCGCAGTATTTTCTGCTTCAGTCGTTTAGATTAAGACTTTCGCTTTATCCTCTTGGCAAGAGCACCGCATCTTGTCAGCATTGCATCTCTAGCGCGTATGTGACATAATTCGTAGTACCTGGCTTATTATTTCTTTTATGAGGTTACATTGTTTAGCTAGGTAGCTAGGACTCTTACTTGCCTCCCATGCTTTCCCTTTAGCTTTCCTTCTTAGGTCTATCACGTTCAAGAAGCTATTAGCATGCAAAGTCTCACTAGCTACCTATTCTTGTCTTGAGAAAGAAAAGCTATACCTTTTTCTTCCTCAAATATTCCCTCGAGTATGTGTCTGTAAGATCGCTACATGTCGCCAATTGAAATTTTGTACGAAATTACATTAAAAGCACTTGTTAATTACTCTCTATCACTGGAAAACAGAATTTGTTATCATAGTATGCGTGTGATATCGAGGTTGACTGAGATTGGGTAGGTGGGTACCTCGGTAATCTATTTTTTTAGTGTCCCGTGTTGTATATGTTGAGAAGTTGATGCTCCTTGAGTTTAAAATGGGTTAGTTACAAGTTGTTTGGCTTTACCAAACGTATAAGTTTATATAGTAGTGAAATTACCGCCCAAGAAGATCTGCGATGTTATATAACGGACAATGACTGGTGCTGGTGTCATTTCACTACGGGTCTGAGTACCTGTTTTCAATTCTACCAAGCCTGTTGTAAAACTGCTAATTTGTTACGTTACTTTGTAAATATATATACATTAGCTATCTGTTGAAAGTTTCGTTTGCGTTAGTGAAACGTGTTGCAATAAATTGGATTCATTTAATGAAATAACATAAATTCTTTCGGACTTTTCCGCCTAAGCGCAATGCCCAGTCGCGACGACTCTATAGGAACTAACAAAATATCAATAAAATCAAGTGAAAAATAAATTTCTTGAAGTTTTAACTGTTTTTATATAGGAGAACTGCAAGAAATTTTGGGGTTCCATAATAGTACGTAGCAGGTTTTACGCAACTTTGCCAACGTTCTTGCATCGTTTCGACGGCTTATCGAGCAAAATGAGTTTCGTTTCATAAAACAGATTTCAAATAAATTTAAAGGGGTCCAATTTTAATAAAGCTTATCTTATTCGTTTAGAATCGGAGTCGGTAGTTGCATGAATATGACATGAAACGTGAGAAGCGCTCCGAGAGGGCACACCTCCGCCAGGCGTCGGTACCGCCAGCGAATATTTCAGGATGGTGCAGAATCTAAAATTTCTTTCGGTTCATAACCAAAATTTTATGTTGTGATATTCTTAAAAGTTCCTGTAAATTAGATGAAGATCCGTCTGTAAATTTTTTGAGTTATGATACTGACAGACAAAATAGCAAACAAATTCCGACAAAAAACATAAGCTACTTGGCGGAAGCAATTAGGATATCCTAAATGCACAATAACCTTCTCGTTTTTTTTTTCTTCGTCCGAATGACACTGGTTGGCTCCAGACTTGCCATTCTCATAATTAATAAAAATCAAAAATTCTGGAAGCGAAATTAATTGCATTCTAATATTGAATAGATAATGCCGTGACAAAAGGTAGTAATTAAATGCGTGCGTAACATTTAGCGAGATATATAATGATTGGAAAAACCAGGTGATAAACTTATTTCAGTAAGCATCCCTTTTTGGCCTTCACTCATTTTTGCCTTTGTATAGCTAATTGTTTTAAATTACCTAGGTATATTACTATGATTACGTAGGTAAATTTACACAATTTCGTAGACAATTTTATGCACATATATATCTAGAAAAAATCAACTATTAATTGTGCCGACGAATTCCTAAACATTAAGTTTCTAAAACTACATATAATAATTATGTAGGTAAACTATACAGTTAATCGAGTAGAAAATAATATACTGAGTGGCTACGGGCGTCCTTGAGTTAACTAGTGGAGAAAATATGTAAAATTAAACAGAATTTATTTACACCAAGATTGGCCTTCAGAAAATATTGCGCGCATATAGATATGTATGATATTTTTATCTGTATAATATTTATAGAGATACTTGCAGTAAGCTTTAGGTGAGAGAATCTTAGAGTGTTGCAGGGTTGCTTGCAATATAAAATAAAAGTAACTGCCATTGGTATAATCTATTGACAGAATGAGCTATAATAACATTGTGCTGTAATCTTTGCAAACATTCGCATTTTAAATCCTAGGATACGCATATGCTAGTAGATTCTTTCTTTCTTGAACTATTGTGAATCGATAATTAACTCGAACGGACAATTTTAGCCGCAATGCAGTTAAGTTACGCGGATTTTGGACTTGATGGTGTCTCTCTTCGCCTCCTGCTGTCGAGAGAAGCGAACACGAACAACTTTATTATGTCCGGATCTTCTATTCGAGATGTTCGATTTGCCACATTGATGTGAATGCCAAATTGTTTACGCGTGGGACGAATTTTCATTTGTTTCAAAGCTAGTGTCGATTCTCTGTTGGAAAATATAAAGTCACGCTCACCGTACGCTCACAATGAGATATCCACATACACTGGTTTGTGCTGCAGACAAGAGATGCCCGCATGGCTTCAGACTAGGCACGGCTGCAGTCGAAAGGCTCATGTGGCAACTGCGACCACCCAACCGTCCCCATTTCTGATTAGGGTCAATACTTTTGCAGTAGAAAGTGAAAGCCCAAAATTCTGACGCCGTAAGCCAAGCATAGCAAGAATTCGCCTCCTCGGCATAGAGGTGAACCCTGGTTCTAGGGCACACAAGTGCAGCTCCACAACGTCCCGCCATCGCGGGTGTTATCCGGATTTTTTTCAAGTGTTTAGAACCTCAAAACTATCATTTCTTACAACCATCATGCCTGCTGTTGCAAGATATTAAGGGCTTGGCTAAAGAAAGCGGTCGTCCCCCTCCAGAGACGCGGGGTGAGCTATAGGCCATTTGGTTGGGTTCGCCCATTCAAATTGTCCGATGTTATGGGGAGTTACGGCATCAGAAGAACCCCATAGGGGATGTTGTGCACAGTAAAGGATTCAGTACATTTTATTTCGCGTCCACTTTGCGGCTTTCGAATTTCATGCTCCTACTTATAGTACTTTTGCTGAGTACTTTCTCTTCTTCCTTGCTAGGTGTAGCCATGAGCGTTGGTCCAGCGTGGGAGCTCTCCTGTGCATGGGGTCCACGCTTATCTCGGCATACGGGCCACTTGCTTTTCTGGAATACTCATTGCAGTGACCAGGCAAACTTCCTTCCCATCTTTTACTCGTACTGATCTTCCTTCAATTTTTTCTTCCTCTTCTTTCCCGACTTGCTGTTCCCATGCGCGTTGNGTGGGAACACCTTCGTGCATGGGTTCCACGTGTCTATCGTCACACTATGTGTCCCTTGCTTCTTCCTCTGTTAGATCGCCGTTGCTGTGGAGACGGAGAATTAAACTACTCAATATAATAATAATAATAACCAGGCAAACTTAAATTAACGATTAGATCTATCTAGAAATAATGACACCTAGAGTATTTTATCAAGGGTTATTCTAGAGACGATGCTTCTTAACCTAGGGTAGTATGATCATGAATTGTTCATGAAATAATTGTGTCTAGGGTATTAGATTCGTAAATTATTCTAGAAATAAAAGTCCCTTGGGTATTATCGCGAATTATTGTAGAAATTGTAGGCCTTAGGTGAATTAAAAGCAAATTATTCCAGGGAAATATTTGTGATGGGTGACAGCCACTGCGAGCTGGTGTAAATATAAAAGTCCACTCGTACTCCATCGTTCCCATGAATAAGAGAATACATTCTGAGTTGCTATCACCGCTTATTTCTTGCTACGAAAAATACTAGGAAATTGTCCACCGTGTTATTGTTGCTAAATAGCTTACGGAGTATAGTCGTAAATATACGTTAATTACACAGTCGAGGCGCATAAGGTGGGTAATCTAAATAAAAAATTAATAATAGTCCTAGTGTAGAAGTTCTACCACTCTATTATTGTTATTGCTGCTAGTCACTATTGAATGAAAGCCGCATTAGTTGTACATATTTAAAAATACAACCTATTTTAAACGGAACCTTAATCGCGGAGGTGATCAAAATCGACTTATGTAGTTGAAAAATATCGTCGAGGAATTGCTTTGTACATTGCCTGCGGTACTAATTACCTATCATTAAATTAAGTAGGCTATACGTTAAACATAGTAACTCGTAACTATAGCGTGTTGATAGTAAAGTTGTCGTTGATGATCCGTCGCAGTGTACGCTTCTTTTAGTCTGCCGTCGAGTAGTTTCTAAAGAATGTGTTTAATCCTATATGAATTCGCGTACCGTACCCACTTTATAAGCGATATTTCAAAGAATACCTTTTCAACGAGATGCCAACGTTTTATCTCGTTTGTATTGAGGTAATTATCGAAATTTTACCAGCAGCAGTACTGCATACCGCAACTAAACAGAAGTATTTGCGCAGCCATCTTTTTTTTTTTTTTTTAATCCGCTCTTTCGTTTGGGGGCATAGTTAGGCTACTGGGACCTCAGTACCCATGCATGCATTTAAGTGAGCAGGAGCTTGGGGACTCTCACGTCTCGACAGATTTTTTCCAGATATGTCGGCACAATTTAATTATGCCTATATTTCCCAATCGCTGCACTGCGTTCTCACTTGCTTTCTGAAGCAATTTAAACGATTATATGATTTCGGTGCCTCCATTATTCATGCAAATGGTCGTGATTTGATGATGGAGCAAACGTTGCGTACTTTATTTCACAAATCATTGTCATGCTTGTTTCCTGTACTCCTAAAACTTAGGTACTTCAAATATAAATATCTTCGATGTAGTTTAGCAACGGTTGTTAATAATTATTCAATCTGTATATACGCCTAGCTACGAGCTGCATCCAAAATACAGTTCGTCTGGTTATTTAAGTACGGATGCTTTGCAACGGCTTCCAGGGTGACAGAAAATGATCAAATAAAGAGGTAAATCAGCAGCTGCCTGAATTCTAGTGAGCCATCTACAGTTGTCGGTCGTATTCTAAGTATGAACTTTTGTGGAATTTCTTTCATGGCGCCTCGTATGTGGTATAGAGCCATAATACCATTACCGTCTTAATTCAACCTGTACAGTCTAAGACATTTTATAAAGTTTTAATTATTTTCAAAATCTCGTAAATTTGCATGGATTGGAAATTTCGAGATCTTGGAAACTGAAAGTTTCAAGTGTATAACTAGTTTTTCGTTGTTTTTGAAAGCTGAGCGTAAAATGTTGAACGTCTTATCAGGTAATTTATCTTGAAGTTGGTCATCTTACAAGTTTTCAACTCAATATTCTCCTTTTCTGAGGATGTGTCTCCATTGTTTAACACTCGTAGACCCATCAGAAAGTTTTTTTTTATCATTCTAAGTGATGATTGTCCTAAAAAACTTACATATAGTAACCTACAGTTACGAGAAAATTAGAATATGTTACCCAAAAGTAACGATAACTACTCTTGGAGTAGCTGCATGACCTTGCATTTATGTACATTTACATTGTACCATAATGTTGACCGCTACATAAATGGTAAAAAAAGGATTTGAAATTTAAATGTAAGAAGCCTTTCTCCATAAACTCTTCCCGTCGTTTGTCTCTTATCAGTGCGATAATCTTTGGAGCTGATAGCGTGCTGATCTGCTCTGTCTGAGGTCGTAAAGAACGTTGTCATGGCAGAGCTAACCTATTATGGCTATCATTGATTTTTCAGCATTCATCATTTTTATCGTAGGTGCCATAATCATTCAACAATAATTTTTTGTATGAGTGCAGTGCACCAGTGGTCTTCAATTAATGTGTTCTGGTCAGTGAAGAATGCAAATTATCAGTCTTTTGCGTAGCTTAATAGCACGAGCAAGTTTCTTGCATTGCTATCATTATATATCACTTAACCCTGTTTTACTTAGATGCTGGGCTACCCTTCATTTGTTATGGGGAGCAGCACCTCCAGGGGATGCTGTGGGTTACCTTAACCGTTAGCTAGGCCTTTGGGACGTCTGTCTTTCGAGCCCAATTTCCTTACATCTGATTTCGTTCTCCTACTGATATTAATTTCATCTGTTCTCCTCTTCTTACCCGACATGCTGTTCCCATGCACGTTGATCCTGTGTGGGAACACCTTCGTGCATGCGTTCCTCGTTTCTATCGATATACTATATGTATGTCCGTTGCTTCTCCCTCTGTAAGATCGTCGTTGTTGTGGAAACGGAGACTTAAACTACTCAGTAATCTAATCAAATGCTTTTTCTCTATAGGAAAAAGTTGCCTTGTAGTGAAACAGCACAGCCTGGTTACTAGGGTCAAGGTTAAGTAATCCAGTTTATCGATCGATCCTTTTTCTTCAACGTACTTCTTCGAATTCTTATTTCCATCATGTTATCATGTATTTTTAATTCTGTACACTACTTGATACTAGATTTTAGGTTTTAGACAGTTGACGAGAGATGTGGATAAACGGACGTATTAATCCTAAAGAGGTATCTAGGCTTCCCAGCTTCAGCTTTCCTAGTTACCATCGTTACCATCTATCATAGTTAAAGATGCATTTTGAAATATATGTTGTAACTAAGTCCCTCTCCCTAGTAGAACACGCTTGAATCTTTACAATGGGCTTTTTACATGTGGCCATTTGTGCTATTGTACGCTTAGCGTGTATAACTATATAGGAAGGTTTACTGCTATTATTGTTATTAGTGGTCAGGCTAATCGACTTCCTATAGCAGCATGCGCGCTTTAAAATAATAAATGCGTGCAGGATCCTCTTCTTCCATAGAGATAATTTGATTTTCATTCTACATACCTGGTAATTGGAATTTCAATTCGTAGCATTCAATTTGAAACTTCCTGTCAAGTTTAACCTGTCAACGAAATAATTTTTGCTTCAAAAATTGTTTGTTTGAGCGATTCGCCTACAAACCAAAGACAACTGCTGGCGGCCAGACGTACTCGGATTAGTCCTTTGATCAGTAATGGCGCTAGGATCCAAAGTGACACTACGAACGCTCAGGACTGACGTTCCAGACAAGGTTACTCTTGTCGCATAAGATTATCTCGATAAAAGTAGGTGGATCAGAACCACTAAAATATTAATGTATGCCTTTATAACATGGCGGTGTACATCGATCGTACGAATTAAGGCTGTTTCACACGACAGTGTTGTGTACGTGTTTCCCCAGCAAACTCGTCCGAACGTGCTGTGTTCTTCTAAACGCAGCTGTGTTTACTAAAATGTTAGACGTCAAGTTGGTCAGCTCAGCAAGTGTCACTAAAAATTTTTCGATCCCTAGCAAAACTAAAGGGCGCCGCGTAGATGAGTGGCGAGCGCAGCTACTGCGGCGGCCATTATGTTTGGTAGGGATATCATGTCAAGCTTGAAGTAAATGCGAACTCGACACACGGCGCACTTGACTGCTGTTTAATCAAACAAAGCATGGCGCTCGGACGCTGACAG
Source organism: Parhyale hawaiensis (assembly GCA_001587735.2). Taxonomy (NCBI): domain Eukaryota; kingdom Metazoa; phylum Arthropoda; class Malacostraca; order Amphipoda; family Hyalidae; genus Parhyale; species Parhyale hawaiensis. The sequence goes on from LQNS02278161.1 coordinate 6,542,800, forward strand.
GAACAAACGTAGGTCAAACGACTGTCGTATGCACTTGCCTCTAATGAGTTAAATTTTGTGGTGTTTTTACACTTACATAGTTTATTAGCGTGTACAGAAATAAATATTTGTGAAGAGCAACAACAGTTGGTGTTGTTCACTCCTAGGATCAAACATGTCTGTGCCAAACTATGCCAAGATCGACCGAGGTACTGCCTCAAATATGCTCCACTGACCTCAGAGTTTTTCTGCTCCTTTCGGTTAACCCAAAACCAGTTTGATATTTTTACACTGTCTTCCACGTGATTTGGGTACGGCAAAATAATTTAGAGAATTCATCCATCCTTATTCAGCACAAATTGCGTCCTTTAGAAGGGGTTGTGGCGCCGGCGGCGGTTAAAGCTCACACGTCATTCGTGCTACCGTATCTTTGCTACAGAGTTTAAATATTTTTCGGTTAATGAGTGAGATGCCATCTTCGTTTCAAATTGTCTGCGCGAATGCTTATGTAACCATGGAATAATAAAACTAACAGGTAACCCGGAAAGTTCTCGCTTTTTTCTATTAAACAATTCCCCGCACAAGAAACCCCCAGTTAACATAAGGGATTGGGGGCTATGTTAATCTAATAAGTAGTTACCGAACAAATTTCTGTGTCGTCTAAATACTATGTTAATTAAGGAACGGTGTATATTTCATATCTTATCGGGCTCTTTGTATCTACATCGAGGCTATGTTTATCGAATTCTATGCTATTCGGGACTATGTTAACCGGGGTTCTCCTGTAGGTACTGTAAAAACCACGTAAATTTTCTTGGTTCCCTGATAATAATAATAGTAAAATAGACTGTCCAGCTGCTGTATTAGCTCTACCATAGTGGGCGTATTGTTAATTAACGAGACCGGGAGCGGCCCTTTTCATTTCTTTCGATCAAGTCTCTTCAACCCTTTTTTTTTAAGATGGTGTGTCCAGTAGTTAATTCGAAAATATCGGGACTCTGCAAATGTCATTGATTGGTACGGCCAGGATGCGTTCAGCTAAGCTCATCAGATTTAAATCCTTGTTAAGTGTATCCGAAATTTCAGTCGTGAGCGTTGGTTTCGCCACTTTGAGCCGAGTGTCAGTGGTACACCTGAATCGATTGCCCTTGCGATAGTCAAAAATTTAATACTGCTTCACAAAAAGAGAATTTCCGGACATCTTGAAAGTAATTGTGTTGCTATTAACACACGCCGTTCCATTCATATTTGCGAAATCAACGCTCCTGTCTTTAGTTCCGGACAAACAAACACAGCCAATGACCTAAGGGCAACCTGCCCTCGATGTATCAATCGATGGCATCTGAAATCTATGCATGTATATTTACGTTTTACCAAAGCTCTAATTGCTTTAAACAATTACCGCAAATGTAAACATTTTGCACCCGTTTAAACAACCCCTGTATAACAGTTAACCATTTTGCATAACTGTCTAAGTATGTAGTTCTGTAAAGTGGTTAACTGTTATACAGGTGTGGTTCAAACATGTGCAAAATATTTAAATTTGTGGCTGATTGTTTAAAGCAATTAGGGCACTGGTAAAACGCAAACGGGAAAAACAGTATTTTCTGAAGTTGGTTTAGTTATGACCAGTTAGAGGTTGTCCATAAAACGCAAACGGTAAAATGACCCACGGAATTATATATAATAGTATTACGAAAGCCGCATGTAGATATATTTGTGCTGATAATTCTCCTTACGAAGCGTTTATTGTAGACATAACTCCTTATACTATAGAATATATATGTTATAATCGTGCTCACTATCGAATCGTTGTGTACATAAAGAGTTTATCGTTGTCGTTCATAGAGCTGACGCAGCTATATCTGTAAATGAGTATCATCGTATGTAATTATGTATGAGTGTGAGCTATGTAGCTTTAATTGTTCGTGTGACTATATATGCAATTCGTGGATATTGTGCTGTTGCGCACACTGACGCCATGTGACATTACCTAAATTGAGAAGGTAGCGGGACAGGAACCGGATTAAGTCGAAGTGTCGATTGAGTCCTCCCGTAAGTGCAGATCTAGAAATTACAGTTCTGTATGGATACCGTATGGGATCGGAGATTGGATGCTGGAATAGTGGGGTCTACCTAAGATTCCGGTATAATAGGTGTACCTAAAAGTCTAGGCACATCTAGCTGAACCGACCCGATCCCAACTAACACATACTTTGATGAGGTAGGCCGCAAACCATATCGAGATCGGTCAATGGTCCCACATACTGTAGGCTACATGACTTAGAAAATAATATACTTTTCAAGAAGTGATGTGCTAATAATAACTCCATGCATAATATAGGCGTGTGGCAGGTAACTTTAGTCTGAATGTTTCACGCAATGGTATTCCAACGAGGAACATTTGCCTCGGCGCTCAAATGATAATTCATCCAAAAGCGTCCCAATTGCTAATAAATTTCCGTAGGAAAATCAGTATTGATACGTGATGAAACAGGTCCCGTGGGCGTCAAATGATGAGACCCGGCGATGATGTTTACTTCACAAGGTATCTACACCAAAATTGTGGCTAGCTCGGTTCTCAATGCTGCTACATGGATTTTTACTGGAGCACTCGGGCATCGAGAGTTCAGGGAAAGTACAAGGGATGACGCTTGAAAGTCGTCACATTTCTAGACCATTTAAAGTAAAAATAAAATACTGGTTGAGTGCATGCTCAATGACGTACTGACGACTTGAGGAATTATTGCTACAAAAAGAAAAAAAAAGTTCGTTATCAGGCCGGTTCACATGATTAGTCGTCATATGAACGGATTCTTACAGCTAATCGTCCTTTTGGGTCTTTGTACACGCAACTGCAATAAAAATTGTTAGTAAAATGTTAGCCGGTCAGGCCTAGACAGTGCCTCTAGTAAAATTTTGAATAACTTCAAGTTTTTGTGTTGACTAGGACTCGGAAAGAAAGCTCTGCACACGGACGCGGCAGCTCATTCGGACGATTTACCGAGAGAACAAGTTCGACGATCGTGTTGATTGACCTTTCAAGCTGAGTCCACACGATTATCAAATGAACTCTGTCTCTCAGCTAATCGACCTATTGTTTTCTTGAGCCTCCGTAAACACAACTGTGTGTCCATCCAAAAGCTGATGAAATGTTAGCCAGCACGTCTCACTGCTGAGGTTCCGAATATCTCTTCAAATTTGGAATGTGTAGGATCTCACCGAGTTTTGCGCTGTTCGAACAAACAATGCAACGTATTCGGGCGATTTTCTGAGAAAATATGTTCATTTGACTACCGTGTAACTCTCTTCTAGCTCAGCGACGATTTTAGGATGTGAATGATATCGTTTCGCACAGTGGAGACTTGTAGCTTAAATTATGGGAGGGTGCGGCAAAATGTCTTTAAAAATTTAAAATAGAGTATTTTTTTGTTAACTTAGGGCATCATTAGGCTGCGGGATTAGTCTAAACGTGTAAAATAATTTTGCAGAGGCATTGAGTCTTATTTGCGTGATGCTTGTGTAACAACGTGGTAAATATAATTGTTTCGTTACCGTCCTACCGATGCATCCATCGAAAATGACAAAATGCTCGACACCGGCCGTTCTGAGTGCTTTAAATATTTTTTATTGCTGCGTTTGTCGTTTTTTTTTTACTAAGATGAAGCAAAGACAGAAGTTGCTGCCAACGTGCTGTACCCATGCGCGGTGACCCTCTGTGGGAACACACTTGGGCGCGGGGTCCACGTCTCTGTCGACATGCTACATGTCCCTTGGTCTTTCCTTTGTTGAGACACCAGTGTTGTGTGTCTGGAAGCTTCCTGAAGCAGCGTATCCAGTCGCTCTCCNGTTTGGTTCCTTTAAAGCCTGTGATCGCGCAATCAATCGATCGATTTTTGCGCGATCGATCGATCATTGCGCGTTTGAACGATCCACCAAACGCGCAGCGCGATCGATCGATCGCGCAAATCCACCAAACGCGCCCAACATATATTTCATATCTTATCGGGCTCTTTGTATCTAAATCGAGGCTATGTTTATCGAATTCTATGCTATTCGGGACTATGTTAACCGGGGTTCTCCTGTAGGTACTGTAAAAACCACGTAAACTTTCTTGCTTCCCTAATAATAATAATAGTAAAATAGACTGTCCAGCTGCTGTATTAGCTCAACCATAGTGGGCGTATTGTTGATTAACGAGGCCGGGAGCGGCTCTTTTCATTTCTTTCGTTCAAGGCTCTTCAACCCTTTTTTTACGATGGTGTGTCCAGTAGTTAATTCTAAAATATCGGGACTGTGCAAATGTCATTGATTGGTACGGCCAGGATGAGTTCAGCTAAGCTCATCAGATTTAAATCCTCGTTAAATGTATCCGAAATTTCAGTCGTGAACGTTGGTTTCGCCACATTGAGCAGAGTGTCAGTGTTACACCCGAATCGATTGCCCTTGCGATAGCCAAAAATTTAATCCTGCTTCACAAAAAGAGAATTTCCGGACATCTTGAACGTAATCGTGTTGCAATTAACACACGCCGTTCCATTCATATTTGCAAAATCAACGCTCGTGTTTTTAGTACCGGACAAACAAACACAGCCAATGACCTAAGGGCAACCTGCCCTCGATGTATCAATCGATGGCATCTAAAAATTATGCATGTATATTTGCGTTTTACCAATGCTCTAATTGCTTTAAACAATCCGCCTCAAATGTAAACATTTTGCACCCGTTTAACCCTTTGCCTCCTGAAATTCAGATATTTTTTTTTCACTTTTTTTGTTAAATTTATGAAAAATAGTTAAACGCATATTTGAGAAAAAATTTAGTTTTACTGGCAAAAACAGTATTTTTTTTGCATCGGCTACTACAGATGCCGTGAGTGTCTTGGGTAATTTACATGATGCATAGCTTTTGTATAGGGAAAAATATAGAGAGTGGCATCTGATGATGCCGTCAGGAGGCAAAGGGTTAAACAACACCTGTATAACAGTTAACCATTTTGCATAACTGTAAGTAGTTCAGTTAAGTGGTTAACTGTTATACAGGTGTGGTTTAAACGGGTGCAAAATATTTAAATTTGTGGCTGATTGTTTAAAGCAATTAAAAGTATTGGTAAAACGCAAACGGGAAAAACAGTATTTTCTGAAGTTGGTTTAGTTATGACCAGTTAGAGGTTGTCCATAATTATTATTATAAAATCTCGCAGGAAACAAATTACAGCACGCAAATGGTAAAACGACCCATGGAATTATAAATAATAGTATTACGAAAGCCGCATGTAGATATATTTGTGCTGATAATTCTCCTTGCGAAGCGTTTATTGTAGACATAACTCCTTATACTATGGAATATATATGTTATAATCGTGCTCACTATCGAATCGTTGTGTACATAAAGAGTTTATCGTTGTCGTTCATAGCGCTGACGCAGCTATATATGTAAATGAGTATCATCGTATGTATGTAATTATATATGAGTGTGAGCTATGTAGCTTTAATTGTTCGTGTAACTATATATGCAATTCGTGGATATTGTCCTGTTGCGCATGCTGACGCCATGCGACATTACCTAAATTGAGAAGGTAGCGGCACAGGAACCGGATTGAGTCGAGGCTTCGATTGAGTCCGCCCGTGAGTATTCCGTAAGTGCGGATCTAGAAATTACAGTTCTGTATGGATACCGTATGGAATCGACGATTGGATGCTGGAATAGTGGGGTCTACCTAAGATTCAGGTACAATAGGTGTACCTGAAAGTTTAGGCACATCTTCTAGCTGAACTGAACCGATCCCAACTTAACATATATTTTGATGAGGTAGGCTGCAAACCATATCGAGATCGGTCAATGGTCCCACATACTGTGGGCTACGTGACTTAAAAAATAATATACTTTTTAAGAAGTGATGTGCTAATAATAACTCCATGCATAATATAGGCGAGTGGAAACTTTAGTCTGAATGATTCACGCAATGGTATTCCAACGAGGAACATTTGCTTCGGCGCTCAAGTTTTAATTCATCCAAAAGCGTCCCAATTGCTAATAACTTTCCGTAGGAAGAGCAGTGTTTATAACTTGATGAAACAGGTCCCGTGGGCGTCAGATGATGAGACCCGGCGATGATGTTTACTTCCCAAGGTCTCTACACCAAAATTGTGGCTATCTCGGTTCTCAATGCTGCTACATGGATTTATACTGGAGCACTTTGACATCGAGAGGTCAGGGGAAGTACAATGGATGACGCTTGAAAGTCGTCGCATTTCTAGACCATTCAAAGTAAAAATAAAATACTGGTTGAGTGCATGCTCAATGACGTACTGACGACTTGAGGAATTATTGCTACAAAGAGAAAAAAGTTTGTAATCAGGCCGGTTCACATGATAAGTTGTCATATGAACGGGTTCTTACAGCTAATCGTCCTTTTGTGTCCTTGTATATGCAACTGTGAGTTATAAAAAATGTTAGTCGGCCAGACCTAGATAGGGCCTCTAGTAAAACTTTGAATAACTACAAGTTTTTAAGTTAACTAGGACTCAGAAAGAAAGCTCTGCACACGGACGCGGCAGCTCATTCGGACGATTTACTGTGAGAACACGTTCGACGATCGGGCGGACTTGACTTTTCAAGCTGAGTCCACACGGTTGTCAAATGAACTCTGTCTCTCAGCTAATCGACATATTGTTTTGTCGAGCCTCCGTAAACAAAACTGTGTGTCCATTCAAAAGCTGCTGAAATGTTAGCCAGCACGTCTCACTGCTGAGGTTTCGAATATCTCGTCAAATTTGGAATTTATAGGATCACGCCGTGGTTTGAAATGTATAGGATCTCGCCGTGGTTTGGAATGTATAGGATCTCGCCGTGGTTTCCGCAGTTAGAACAAACAATGCAACGTATTCGGAGGATTTTCTGAGAAAATACGTTCATTTGATTACCGTGTAACTCTGTTCTACCTTAGCGACATTTTTAAGATGTAAATGATATCGTTTAGCAGACTTGTAGCTTAAATTATGGGATGGTGCTGCAAAATATTTTGAAAAAAATAAAACAGAATAATTTTTTTGTTTACTATGGGACATCATTAGGCTCCGGGATTAGTTTTAACGTGTAAAGTAATTTTACCGAGGCATAGAGTCTCATTCGAGTGATGCTTCTGTCAACAACGTGGTAAACATAATTGTTTCGTTACCGTCCTACCGAAGCATTCATTGAAAATGACAAAATACTCGACACCGGCCATTCTGAATTTTTTTTTTATGGCTGAATTTGTCATTTTCTTTTAACCAAGATGAAGCAAAGACTGAAGTTGCTGCCAACGTGCTGTATCCTTGCGCGGTGACCTTCTGTGGGAGAACACAATTAGGCAAGGGGTCCACGTCTCTTGTCGACATGCTACTTTTTAAAGGGACAAATAAAAGTAAGTCCAGGCTTTAATTTAATGAGCACACAAAATTTGGTGAAAGTTCTATTACTAATTTTTCGTTCTTCGCACTCCTACTGACAAACTGTGTTTTGTTTCACTGGCTTTGCCCTTCTTCACCTGTTTCTGTCGTTTGGTCAATCTACACGTCTCTTCTTTCTTCCACTCTTTGAAGCTAAACGTATGCTAAGGCTTAACCCAATCTGGATCAGTCGGCGTTCCCTTCCTACCAAGGTTTTTTTTTCCAATAGTAAAGAGAACCCTTGCAACAAATGAATAGCTTCTTAATATGAAAAAGGGTTAATATTACTTGGAATGAATGCACTTCGGCTAAACTAAGTAAAGATACAGTAGCAAGTACAGTTTTCAACTAAGTAAGGATTGCAACTTGGCGGCAGAAATCTGTCAACGGAATTAGTTCTATATATGCTATAGCTACGTCAACGAAACTCCAGCTAATTTACCTAGTGTTGCACAACTTCTAGATGATTGACTGGAGCACCTTATCTAGGTGGGCATCGCACACCAAAGGTTTCCGACTGCCATCTCCGCAGGGGATGTAGCACCTAGCCGAAGTACCTGCTGAGAAGGTTAGTTTTGTAGAGTTAGGTTGGTTCTCTATATTAACTTTTCTGTTGGGAGAGGTGGGCCGCCGATCAAGGTGACAGACTTTTTCTTCGGGGCTCTTACCTTCGCCCGTGCGGAGGGCCACAAAAGGGACCACCCGCATGGGCGCTTCTTTCTTCTTCTCTTTTCGTCCTTCATCTTTTGCCGCCTGAGCATAACGTTGTGGTTCCGACTGTAAGCCGAGTAAATCATTTTAAATCGCTATAGACTGTTTTAGTTACAGAAATAGAGGGACAATACCAATGTAACGATAATCTTACCTAGGTACCGTAGCCCTCAGGGGTATATTCTGGCGGTCCCTTTCCCTGCCACAACATATTTGGCCTCACGCACCCAAGCGTCCCAAGTGCCTTTTCCGCAGGAGATGCTGCAGCTTGCAGCAGTTTCTGCTGACGAGGTTAGTTCTACAAAGTTAGATAGGTAGGCTCCCCTTCTGTTTCGGGAGGAGGTCCGCTGATCGAAGTGACCGACCTGTTCCCACTAGGCTTCTACCTTCTTGTATTTCGTTTCCTTCCCCTGTGCGGCGTAGCTGAGAGAAAGCGTTCAGCCGTGCCCGGGGGTTGGAGATGCACAATAGGCGCCTTTTTCCTATCAGTAGCCTACTGACCACTCGGAGACCTACCGGCAGAAAAGCAGAGACAAAAATGATTAATAATTTGAAAAAAAGACGTACTTCGCGCCCTAGTGGTGCACGATCCTGTGTTAAACCACAGGAATAGTTCGGCGCGATATAGACATTGTGTCCCTGATGCGCTAGTAAAATTGTGTACTACTACTCTCTAGGTACTGTAAGTGGAAGGTTATCCAGGCGGCGGGAAGGTATCTGATGGCAATTTACATAGGTGCATAAATTAAGCATTGTAAAAAAATCTAGAGCTATATAAATAAACAGTGTAAAATTTATTAACCATGCTTTAAATAATACAATGAGTAAATTAGTAGCGTGTAAAAGTTACTATATATAGGGTAATAAATACTGAACTATTTATTCAGAATACATAAATACTGCACACATTGAACAGCCACGTTACTAATTAAGTAAATGAACAATATACCGAGGACGCGGTTGATTTGCCCACTTACTATACAATCTTTGCTGGTTAGCTCCATTGATTTTGTTCGTAACTTCAGTCCTGAGTGGGATTTGGTATTTCAGATACGCTCAACATACAATAAAGCTTTTCGGCTTACATTATATCTTCATCCAATATGGCGGATCAACCGCGCCCTTCGTTAAGTCAAGTAATAGAAAATCCTGTAATAAATTCATTAAACCTCATACACACTTGAATACTCTGAAATAAGAAAGCTAATAAGTAGAACTTCAACAAAAAAACTTCACTCAAAGATTCTTCCGACGGTTGTTGCAATTGTGCAGTAAATAAGGACCATGAGCCATTACAGTTGTGCAACGGTTCTAAAGCCGCTGCCGACGAGAGTCTAAAAACAAGAACTTTTCACTTTCCTGGAACCAAAGTTTCTGTGATCGTGACTACATCTTAGCATGTTTGAACATCGCAATAAAACGTTCGTTTTTCGCAGCTAAAACTCACTTGAAATTAGGAGAGAAATTCCAAACTGTGCAGTCGGTACTTGCCGTAGAAGAATTTTTGCAATGACTACTTAGATTTTAAGCCATTTCGTACCACAGAAATATAGCCAAGCCCGTAGCGACAAATCGGACGAGCAAGGAGAAACTTTCCCGTGTTTAGACTCTCGTCTGCAGTGGGCTTTACAAACATTGTTCTAAAACAATTCAGTTTGTAAATATGATGCAGTTATTATTACTATTATTGCACAGGTTCAAGTAAGTAATGCAGTTCCATAAATACTGAATCATTATGTCTAATTTTTGGTGGTCTGCATTGGATAGATTTTAAATAACAATTCTTTATGAAAAAAAAAAAAATCAATTCTGAAACAAATGATATGCTCCATGATAAATAATTTTGAGGTGGGGCCACAGTGGTTCCATCCAAAGTATTGTATTTCTTAAGGAACATAAATTCGGCAGAACAGCTCAAGTTGCAAGAACAAAGGTAGGTCTATAATAATGCAGTTCACAGACGAAGAAAAAACTTGAGTAATTCTATGCAACTTAACTCGTTCGTTATTGACGGTATTTTCAGCTACAGGGTCATTTTTTCAGCTGTAAACTAGAGCAACTATCCTTCCACACAAAATTTGGAGATAGTTGTCACGTTTCGTTGACAGTTGAAGGGTAAAGTAGAGGTTTACATTACTAACATTGAGTATGCATAATTTGTAGCGGAGACGAGGAGTTTTCGCTTGCAGCCAAGTCAAGATCGCGCGCTAAAAAGCGTTCTCGAAAGTCTGTCATTTTCTACACAAACTCCAATAAAACAAAAATAAAGAAATCCATAGCCGTTTAGCGCCCTTTCGAAAATCAGGCTTCGTAAGAAGAACTCCATTTGAAACGTGGCCAAATAGCCATTGGGTGCATCAACCCCGTAGTCCCTATTGAGCACATTGGTGGACGTCGCAAATAGTTACTATTCTTGCGAAACTGATCTTCAATTCTGGCCCTGGAATGTTCAAGAAAAAATGCTGGTGCGAGAGAAAGTTTGGTGGAAATGAAGATTGAAAAGCGAGGTGAAGATTTTACAATTAGAAATAAGAAGGGTGCACTTCGAAGAGAGTTGTTCAACAGAGGGCCGAGGAATGTGATATTATTGAATAATGAGGGTCCTGCGCACCGGTAGGCAACTAATCAGATACTATACAATAAATTTTCTTTTTTCCTCGAACTTTTATTCTCCTTTAATAGTTTTTACCTAAATGAATGAGTTTTACGTCCAAAAAAAAGCGACTCCCAATCTAAAAAAATTTAGTAGTGGGTTTTGGGGGTTGCTGTGCAAGACCCCAATGCTTACGAGTTATTGATAGCCTTGTGCGGCTTACTCACAGCGACACGAGTGTACACATATGTTGGGTGCCAAAACATGTTCGGGAAAACAACCAGGCGGATGAAACCGCGCGACAAGCTGTGATTTCAGCCACGGAACTCGCAAACAATAAGAGTACCTTGTCGGGATTACCATCCCTTAATCAAAGTAGCCACCTATGTAACCTGGCAAGAGAGTGGGAAGATGCCCACGATAGTAAGCCGCAAGAGGTCGAGAACAGAGTGTGCGTTTTGCTATCATCTGCCTGCCGCATAGAGAAGATACCAGCGAGCTGTCTGATGGTCGTACTCTGCTGACACATGGCCAATTTGATGGAGCACCGCCCCCAGCCGTTGTATGAGGATGGTCTGGTCCTGTCACTCACTGTTCGTCAGCTTATAGGACATGCTCAAGTCTCTCTGATCCCGTTAACGGAGATCGTAAGTGAGGTGCCTCGTGTACCTTTAGATTTGAATCGGCTGGTATCTCTGCGGGCCGACTGCGACGCTGTTGATAAAACGGGCAGGGAATCACAGAAATTACAAAGCTAGGTAATTCCTATTGATGATGACAACTCCCCTTTTCTTGTCTGGCCTACAAACCAGATCCGAATTTACGTTGCTGAAATTTGATAAAAGCGACAAATCAGTTTTTGAAAAATATAGGAGAGAACGGTATGCTGTGAGAAGTACATAAAAGTTGTTGCAAGTTTCTTTTGTTTTTTACTTCGGCAAATGAAAATTAAGGACTACGTAGTTGGGATTTCAATCTCTTGGCTAAATTCTCGGAACTAGTGATATGTCTATACAATACTAGGTGACGGACCCCTTCTAGAAATTTGAGACTAATAGCACATACATAAGTTTGCCCCAACTTGAGACTCTCCATTACCGAGATAAATATTTTACAATTATTTTTTTCTATGAGAGATTAGGGGCGATATATGCCTCGTCAATGAAGCGCTAGTTACCCTATTTTAGGTACCTACTTCTACTACTCCTACTTGATTTCACCAAATTAAGAGTTTATCTTTCCTACATTATGAGTTTAGGGTTTAACAAAGGTGACTTATTAGCTTAAAATTGAATTTTTAGTTCAATTAAAGAATCTTTTGTCTCCTACAATGGAGTTTTGGATCAAATAAAAGTGACTTCTAGTTTTAAAAGTCAAGTTCCTGATCAACTTGAGGTGTCTGTCCTCTTAGATGAGTTCGCTTCTATGGGTAAGCTTCAGTTTCTAAAATACGAGCTCCATTCCCCTAGAGGATTAGACTAGATGAGCGGCAGTAGACGAACCAACAGGCCCATTCCCAAAGAGACACCGGAACTTACGCCCCGGCCCTCTATGAGCTATTGCCATTATGGTAGTAAGATATAGATGACTGAGGAAAAAAAGGGAAAAGAAGCTCAGTCAAAGAGACGATCATGCATGCCCGCAAGCACGATCGATAGCGGGTGATACGCGGAGCTTAGAGACGTTTATCTGGGTAGAGAAGAAGATGGATGGAAGAAGAGAGAAGATGGATTAAGGTGGCCTCTGAAGCTTCGGCTGTTAAAAGTTTGCAACTCCTGGAGGAAGAGTTCTTAGGCGTGGAAGAAGTCTTTCCCAATGTTTGCCAAGACGATTTTTAAACGTGTTGATTGTCTCCACACAGACAACGCCAGAAGGGAGTTTATTCCAAATACGCCCTATAAAAATAGGAAAGAACTGCTGACTTGAGGTTGTTCTTCAAGCTTTATGCTTGAGATGAATTCTACACTATAACAATGCCAACTTTCATTTTCCAAAGTGAGTTCTAGTCACCTAAGAATTATACTGTCAACCGAAACTTATCCTCCAGAAGTGAGTTATAGTCCCCTAAACGAGAATTATAGTCTCCAAAAGTCAGATAAAGTCACCTGAAATGGAAGGAATCATGGTCGGCAGTACCGAGTTGAAGACATATACTGTACTATGGAATTTCAACTTCGAGAGAGGGCCTTAGTGTTCAATATGCGATTTACGTATTATCAACATCCATAAGTATATTTTCTGAAGTCGGTACACCAACCATAAAAACCACAGCAGCAGAACTTCATCCACATAAGATAGAAGCCTCAAGTTGGAATCCACATGCCCTTGAACAAATGGCAAATTTCAGCCCTAAGCAGGGATCCATAGGTCGGACAGTCCCTACAGGTACATGAACATCGAACAAAATTTCAGTCAACAGCAGAGATCCCATAAGCCTTACTGCATTTAAGTTAGCTAAAAACAACCATATTACATTTATAAAATGAGACCTTTAATTCATGCTGTTACATATTTTATAAAAACCATGATTTTTCGTATCGCGTCGGTGAAGGAAACTGTCCACAAAAACCTCGTGAACACTAAACCCTGTAGAACTTTTGACCACCCGCAAGCTCTATTACAATTTGAGCAATTGGGCGGTCAAAGCTGGTGTTACGGTAGCAATTTTTACACAACACACAATCACTATTTTGAGAAACCTTCCGGTATAGGAACATCGAAGACGATCGGAGGATTGCGTGGACGGTAGTTCACGTCACAAGTTGATGCGTTGATGAATACGGTCCGTCCGTCAGACATGACACCGTAGCCTGCACAAACAGTAACCATAAATATAATTTATTCAAGTGCATCACTAACAGAGAGTGGGGGTGCATAGCTGTGGTTGAGTAAATCTTATGGAGGTGAAATATAGGTAGTTTTTTGGGAGCGTAAGGGAGCATTTTAGTTAATACTAGACAGCCCTTGACCCGTTGGGTCACTAAAAACCTATCCTCAATATTCCATTTGCATCTGCTTGAATCATGGACTTGAAGCAGGTTGTGTAAGATATTTGAAGTACCAAAATATAGAGAAACTGATATTTTTTAAATAAAAGCACTACCGGCCGCAACTACGATACAGCTTCTCCATATTAATGACTGCCATGACGCTACAACATACAGTAGCGGCAATAATGGTTCAGACGCCTAAAAACTCATCAGGAAATCTTTACAAACTTCAATATTATCGAAGTCATTGAAGTGTAATATTACACAAGTTGAGCAACACGTCATAGCTAACTTGTGTTAAAATTTCGGGTGTTCAGGATAAATAAAACAACAAACACTTCATTTTTTCTCATTTTATTTTAGAAAAAACCAATGTTGCCACAGAAAGAGTTATGTAGATTGGGTTAAGCACACTTGCAGTCATTATCGATGCAACATCCGCTCTATCAACATGCCTCGGGGAGTCCTTACACCTTCTATTCGTGAGTTTAAAAAGTTCGGACTACCTTCAAAAATCATAAAAACATGAAATAAGGCTACAAATACGAAATACGTTATGAATTTAACTTTTTAGCATTTAGTAATTTGTGTGGTATCCTTTACTGCCGGTAACGGCTTGACATCGTCAACCACACCAGCTGACCAAATTGCAACAGGGAGCGTTATCTTGCATAAAAATTGGTTTATGAGTTGAAGTGGCTTTGAAGATAGGCACTACATGTTTTTGAAAAAGTTCCTTGTATACCTGTGTCATAGACCGCAACAGTGCTTGACTCTTAGGTCTGACGCTGGCGGCCAAAAGTCGGCAAGGGAAAAATGGAATTTTTATCAAGAGTTATTCTTTCCCCCCTATCTACTACTGAAGAAAAAATTCCAAGGTACCAAACATTTTTTTTGCGGAGAAGGCATCTTGGATACGGCGGAGACGCAATTGGCCGCTTGCCTGCATGACCGTGTCTGGACATGTTCATAATAGCTCTTGAAAAAATCCCATTTTGGCCGCCAGCGTCAGAGGCCACTTTTGGACCTAAGAGTCAAGTACTGTTGCGGTCTATGCCTGTGCATTTACTTTTCTTTGCAGACGAACTAAGGGACCCGTGCTGTGTGCTGAGATCATACCGAAGACCACAACGTTTCCGCCGCCAAGCTTTACGCTTGACGCAATTTTGGACAGCCTTTCACCAGTTGAATGACGAACGAATCTTCTTCCATCGGAGCCAAATAAATTGAACTTAGATTCAACCCTAAAATGAACTTAAGGACCTTGCCATCGAACTCCAGAGACTGTGGCAGATGAAGGTGGACGTCGTTCCAGTGGTCGTCGGAGCTCTGGGGGCAATGTCCAAGAATCTCAAGACTGCCCTACGAGGGCTGAAGTGCGGCCATCTCCACCCAGGAACCCTCTAGAAAAGCGCTCTGCTTGTAGCAGCGCACATCATTCGCAAAGTGCTCTGAGCCTTAGGCCGCGGGATGTGACCCGGCGCCAGAGTGTAGGGCTGAGCATCGGTCAACCGATCCAATTTGGGTCGTGAAATCCCCCCGATAATAATAATAATGATGAACTGAAATAACAAACTGGAGCATTATTATTCTGAAATCTCCGGACTACTCTTAGTTGATTGTGTTTACAGTGCTAACCAAGCACGAACGCAAACAAAGTTATCAGAGTTTCAGCAATAGTGAATACAAATTCATTGGTTATACCGAAAAAGTGCAGGAACATGCAGACATCTACAAGGGCGAGGGGCGTAAATATATCAAGATCCACTGACATGCGGCATTCTATAACGAACTAGAAAGCACGCTGAGAGTGCATACCTTCGCCAAGCAAGGCAAATGTAACGCAAAATACAAATTGGTTCTGAAACCATGGTTTTCTTTGTATCAACACCAAAATGTAAACATTCGTGACTTTTGATGGTATTAACAGTTTCTGTAATTTTCTTGAAGATTCGTTCATAACTTATGAGATATTATGCTAACAAACATAAGTCAAACACACCAACGGACCAACCATGCAGCACCAAAATTTAATCGTTTGTCTTTTAGCGCTACTAACAAGTCCTGTAAATTTCATGAAGATCCATCCACAACTTCCTGAGTTATTGTGCAAACAAGCATAAAATCAAACACAGCAACAAACGAACAAACATCATGACAACAAATTGGTCATTTACTCTTCCTAATATACCTAACAACTCTTGTAAATTTCATGAAAATCCGTCCATAACTTTCAGAGTTATGGAACAAAAAAAAAAGGCAAAAAAACAGAAAAGTCACTATAAATTTTGTAAAGAACCGTTCATTACTTTATGAGTAATCTTGGTGACACTCAGCGTGACAGACAAAGAGACAAACACGACAAAAACAACCTCCTTGGCGGAGGTACATAGCCTATACGTACTATTACATAAATGACTAAGTGAGCAGTCTTCACATTTTTTTTCAATGGGGCACAAATTAATTAAATTTAAGGTACAGATACTATCACACAGCAAGCACGATCAGCTAATCTACTTTCAATCAACTCAGCACGCAGGTTAGGCTTTCGGTCGCTCTTTAGCTATAACGGCAATTTGCCTGATATCCCAAAAATAATTCACGATAAATCAAGGGAGAAAACAAACACATTCAGTGCTAAACATCTTGGTTGTAGCGATTCGATTATGCCTGAACCGCGCAATGAAAACGCATGCTCAACTTGATGAGCGGACGTCACTCGTGTAAGTTGAGCGGCGGGCGACTGGATCGGGTCATCTCGGCATTTGAGTACAACATGTGTGTATAGAGTTCAAATCCACAGAGCATTTTAGACTTAGCTGCAACATCTAATAAACAATCACACGCCTATAAATATGTCAATTCTATCATTTCACAGCAATTGCACGCAATAACTTTTGACGTTGTTTTCATGGTTCAGGGGTGGTAAACGCTGCATTTTCGTTGACAAATATCATACTCATTTACTACAGATATATGTGGCAGCATAGTTACGTTTCTAAGTAAATGGGTACCTCTCGTAATGATGTGATATTCTAAGTGTTAAGTTTCTGCATTAAATGGATGTGCCCGAACCCGTAGCTAGTATTAGAGGTGCAACAGTAAAGTATTTTCAAATCATGAGAGTTGTTTGCTTCACCTTTCCGTAATTCGTAGGCAGGCAACAATTTGTCAGTTAAGTCACGGCAAACATTTAGCACCTTACATTCATGTACTACCGAGGAGTATGAGCAAACCCCGTGGTACTCGAGCTCTACAGAGGAAGGTAATATCAATCACACAATTTTTCACCTGCATCAATGAGCCCAAAACACGCAGTATCAGAACTTCAACTGTAACGTATTACCTTATCCAATAACTAGCGTTTCACAAATTCATAACGCGTTCCGTACGTGCGCGATCAAGTTGTACTTCGACAGCGTCAGTAAGAAGATTAACGTTGAGTACCTCACTTCCAGTTACGAGTATGAGCACTAACACGTGCTAGGTACTGTGTTTGGCTCTACCAGCAAGATAACATCCTATAATTAGTGCCTCACCTACACTTAGGTACCCAAATAAGTCGTTATTTGAGCTGTACATAGTAAAGAGAACGTCAACTTGGCCGCACGCTCCAAATGGGAGCTTCACATGCACTTGCTGGCACCGCACATCTGTGCACGGCTGCAATCGATCGCAGGTTGTCAGAGCAATGGCGTCAGAATCAAAAGGCTTATGAGGTAACTGTGCCTCCCCTTCGGACCATCATACCTATTTCTGGCTAGAATTAGCACCCCCCCACCCAGTAGCGTCCAAACGCTGGAAATGCAGGGTCAGGTGGCCAAGCACCTAAAACTCACCTGTCTGGCAGGAGACTCGATATCCACACTCGCATCTTGAAAGACTGATACTTCAATATCCTGCCACCACGGGTCTAATGTAACATATAGCAAATATACTAATGGCCACGCCTTCATCTAGGTCCGGTATGCGCCCAAACACGTGGAACTTGAGGTGTACATTGTCAGGTAATAGGTAGCTATCAAGTAGACAGTGCCTCACCTTCATGTATGTGTCCAAATACGTGGTACTTGGGCTGCACACGCTGTTGTATGGTGGACAACAGCTCCACACAGCCTGCTCTTACACCACTGACACAGTAATCGCCATACCCCACCGCGGGCCCGTGGGTCAGCAGTACATCCACATCATCAGGGATGGCAGACCACTTCTCCAGACATGCAGCACCACGAGGTAAATTAAATGCCCAGTGGAAAAATTCTGGCTGCCTGCTCAACCAAAGAATGTGTAGTACCGTACCTTACGACTTTGATGGAATCACAATATCACAAGATGAACATTTTATAAAACCACCTCACCTCATGAACTTATTCCATAGCAAATCTCAATTGGAAATTCGAACTGCTTGTGGTTTCCCTATTTTTGAGCATTAGTGTATTGAAGCTTCCAGGCAAGTTCATACTTACAAGCTTGAACCGTTTTAAAATGATTTTAGCAGGTGAGGCAGTTTAACTGACAATAACTACAGGGTAACAGTTTGATAAATACCGTATCAAGAGTAACTAGCTAGCTTAAAGAAAGAAAAATGAGAGGATCAAGCAGATAGGTATTAAAAAAATCTAGAAAAAATATTGTAAAGTACAACCACAAGGTGTTTTTGCATATTTTTCCTCATTAGCTATTACTATCATTACATATATTCCTAATTTCACCACTGCACTAAAGTTGTACATACCTATACAGCTAAGATGCACGTCAGTAACAGATATCTAGTCTATTTCACCTGTAGCTAATTCAACATCCCCATTATTCAGGTTCCTTTAACCCTTTGCCTCCAGACGGCATCATCAGATGCCACTCTCTATTTTTTCCTATACAAAAGCTATGCATCATGTAAATTACCCAAGACACTGACGGCATCTGTAGTAGCCGATGCAAAAAAAAATACTGTTTTTTGCAAGTTAAACTAAATTTTTTCTCAAATATGTGTTTAACTAACCTATTTTTCATAAATTTAACAAAAAAAAAAGTGGAAAAAATGTTATCTGAATTTCAGGAGGCAAAGGGTTATAATCAGGTTTCAGCCCTCTTCCAGCACATATCAGGGATCCAGTGTGTGTTTTGCAAATACCTTACCTAGCCATATAAACTAAATTATGAAGGATAACTGAGTGCACTCAGGGAATACAGTAGGCTACTGTAGTTACTAAACCTGCTACCAACCATGGTGATCCATAAATCTTCACCCCAGCAATGGTAGTTAGAGCATCCTCCAGGTACGTGCCATTGGTCAGTAGCAACGAGGGGTTATCTTGCTTGACAGCAGTTTGTAGTTCCGACCGAGAGTGAGACATCAGTGGAATATCATCGATTGGATTATCACCTAGCGACAGAACAATATTTTTACTTCAGGCTCAAAATGGACATAAAATGCAAAGTAACTGGCAAAGAAGCTTAACCTTATCATTGCCTTATGTGGAAACTTTAAGCACCTAACCAATAGGTACTAACTCTGCAGAGAGTGTTTTCTAAGTTTGTAATATGAAGTGACAGTAGTTTCCAAGCTTCATATAGCTACCTACCACTGCAGCAACATCTAGCAGAAGCTGATCCATTTATTAACCATCTAGCACTCAATATGATAGCTNGTGGAAACTTTAAGCACCTAACCATTAGGTACTAACTCTGCAGAGAGTGTTTTCTAAGTTTGTAATATGAAGTGACAGTAGTTTCCAAGCTTCATATAGCTACCTACCACTGCAGCAACATCTAGCAGAAGCTGATCCATTTATTAACCTAGCACTCAATATGATAGCTAAGCTATAAACATATTAGCCTACTACTCATACCTACAAGATGAATAATAGCTTCATCATAAATGGGGTATTGCTTAAATTTTACCATAAAATAAGATGAAATTGAGAAAAATTACTTCCAGACTTAGAATGGCTGCTGTTGTGCCACTTTTCATGATGAAATAAAAATCAAACCGTCGGTTAGTTAGTTCTAGTCAGAAGTTTAAGCCTCCCTTTCCACAAAAAACAAGGGGAATTTATTACCTATGTTGACAGAAATGGGAAACCCATGCATGAAGGTGTTTCCACACAGATGCAACATGCATGGGAACAGCAAGTCAGGAAAGTCGATTAGCGTAGATTAGATAGTAGACAATAGATGGACCAACAGGCCCATTCCCATACAGCATCCTGGACTAACACTAAGGCCTTATATGAGCTAGAGCGTTAGTGCCATTACATAAAAATCATAGAGATATATGGGGAAGAATGAGTTTGGGACTCTTAGATGAGAAGCCCATAACTGTGGAGGATGTTGCTCCCACCCTTTGTCAAGACAATTTGTGAATGCATTGACTGACTCTGCAACGACACCTTCCAAATGTTCACTATGAAGTAGCTATGAATAAAGCACATGTTGAATAAAGAATGAATAAAGCACATGTTAACAAATGCAGTAGTCAAATCTGTGACTCTCTGATTGCACAAACATAACATGGACAATGTATAGCCTTCTGGAACACATACACAAATGATCTTGTAGGTAAAGTACATAACCCTCCTCTTCTAGTTTACAAACTCATAAGTCAAATGAAACAAGTAAACATGGAGGAATCAAGAGCTCCAACACTCAGAGTAGGCAAAACTTTGGTTAAAACAGCTCATGGACTAATTTTGTGTTTGAATGAGCAGAACAAGTGCTTCATCATTATCCTGATAGCTTTATCAAGAGTTTTCTATCTTATGATTGTACAGATGAGAAGAAACATACCTGTGTCATTAGATCGAGCACTGCGTTTGAACTGTCTGTTGAAACTAGGGTCAAAGCTAAGTTCATGGTTTCCAGCAATGACAATTTTGTGCTTGTGGGGAAGTGTACCTGTGAACAAACAACAAAAAACTTGAGATTACAGTAAAACCCCTCTAATCCGCACCTCAATAATCCGAAACCCTCCCTAATCCGAACATCTCATTACAATTCGAAATGCTATCTGAACAAGTGAGCATTTTTCGGATTAATGGGGTAAAGTTCAGAGTTCCTACAAAAACCTCTGTAATCAGTGCAAGGCGCTTCTCATTTTTCAGATAAAAGACGTGATGAGCGAAAAATCTGCGCATAAGGTACGAACAATCTCTTTATAATCCGTATTAGTGCGGAATAAAGAGGTTTTTTCGGATTTGTAAGTACCCCAGTAATCCGAAATCCTCGCTAATCCGTCACCCCCTTCCCCCCGTGCTGTGCGAATTAGAGGGGTTTTACTGTATATATATTTTAGTCACACTTCAGAATATGCTACTGACCCTAAATGCATGGTCCAGATTATTACAATTTCTTCATTGTGCTATGTCTAGAAGATACAAGCATATTAAAGTTTGGGACAGTTCCATAGTGGGATTACATTGACTGGTTGTTAACCTTGTGTCTTGTGAAGCAGCTATTTTAACTAGTTACTGAATCAACCCTATCATAACTTCTGTCCTTGCTCCATTCACTTTTCCATAAAGAGAAAAGTTAGCTACTGGTCATTGGTGCTCCATGCTCAAATCTACGTTGACTGGCAGATCAAATACCTGTCATGTCCCAGCTTTGTGGTCTATAGCTACAGGCTTCTGTTTATTTGTTTAGGACTGTAGAGTGATGCAACCTCCATTTATAAGTGAATTGAAGCAACAGTTGGCCTGAGCTGAATATTCCAGAGCTGCCATGTGACAAATCCAAGAAAACCTAACTTACACTATTTTCCTCAGAATGTATTTCTATCTTAAATGGTGAATATGCTTTTCTAACACATAGCTAATATCCTTAATCATATCACACTCACCTTCTTAACAGTTCTATTACTAAATACTAGTGTCGGCCTGTCGGGGCGGGCAAGTGATTGCACCCACCGATTGTGGGTCAGTGACTGCACCACTAATTTAAAAAAAAAAAACTAGAAGAGCCAGCCAAAATCTAAACGCACCATAGTGAAGGGCAGGTCTTTAAACTTTCGAAACAGGTATGTAGCGTAATCATACTGTAGTTCCTGGAACTTCCTGCTCTTAGAATGTTTGTCCTATGTTCTGATAGAAGCTAAGTTTTTACAGTTAATTAAATTTTGTGAGACCAAAAAATTGCCATATCACAGACTTTCATGTTACAGCAAAACTAAACAATGTACCAGCCTGAAAATTTGCATAAAGTTGAGAAAATACTTGTATTTGATGCTCCTACAAGCACATTGATCATAATTGATGTACTTGCATTTTTTTTTTCCCGCAAGTGCAATAAGTCACCCGCTCTTGCTTAAAGTAACATCATTTGAGCTCTTTCCCCTACTCTTAACTCAGGCTAGCCTAATGACAAGGAGTTACAACCCGAATTTCCGAGGGCGGCAAACTGCTCGCCAAGATCTTGACGAGAAGTGCCACACTATGAAATGAGGTTCCACGGGTCGCGGCGCTCATAGGCGCCCACCCGCATTTCCGAGGACGGCAAACTGCTCGCCAAGATCTTGGCAAGAAATGCCACACAAGGAGCTTGTATAGAGAAGGAGATAGCCAGTAGCCTAGCCTGTTGAAGCTCAAGAGTCTCTTATGGCTGTCAGCCAGTTGTGGTATGCACCAATCGCATATCGGTAAAGAGTCTCTTATGGCTGCAGCCAGTCGCACTAGCACCAATCGCATATAAGTAACTCGGTTCGTCTGCTGCTTCCCGTGAAACTCAGTGCTCCCCCGTCTTTTCCACCAATGAGCATCTCACAGCCATAAGAGATCTGGTTGAGTCGCTGGCAAGTCTGTAACTGGGCACAAGGCTCCCTCCTTCTCTATTGAAGCTCCTTGGTGCCACACTATGAAATGAAAATGAGGTTTACATCATATAACTAGGCTACAACACTTCAGTTTTTAGAGCAAGAATTCATATTTACTTACCAAGCCACTGGTTAAAACCTTTTATTTCATTAATGTCACCACACCGGGTGAAATCTCCAGCATGAAGAAACACATCCCCGTCAGGGATTTCAAACTGCAATCGTGACGTCAAACTGTGTGTATCACTCATACACACAAAACGTAGAACATTTGACTCCGGTGGCGAACTTGGCAATGATACATTCAATTTTACGGGAGTTTGGTCTAGCCTAATTTCATCCCAAGCTGCTGAAGGGTCGCTAGACAATTTATGAATTTTTATTTTGCTCGGCAAATTACACGGATTTCCCATTTTACTGCAACGACTAGTCTCTTTTTTGCGGTCAAATTTGTCTTCCTTTAGTTTACTCGCTGAAATGCACCAAAGTATTCTGCCTTCAGAGCCTCTCTTGATAAAAGCTACGATATAACTGCCGTATAAAAACTCTCAGGCGTCAAGACACCTGAGATTCGTGATCACGCTTTGTAATCGACACCTCGGAGATCGACACCATAGAGGCTACTCAGCGATTGCACCATGATTAAGGCGGAACCGCAGTAGCGGAAATGGTGCAATTACTTTAATGTTGTAAACATTGAAATAATATTTTGTTATTTTTAGATTCTTCAGTGATTTTGAATATTATGTTCGTAAACAGGTATGTATATTTATGTGAATATTTATAAATGGGTGTTAGTATCTTACACGCATGAGAAAAAGTATTTTGTAGGTCATAGTGTGTGAGAGATGCAGACTGGGATACATTTCAGTGTGAGTTGGGGGACATTGACTGTCATGGTGATGGAATTGATGAGATGAATGAGAGGTGTGTGCGAAAGGTGACTGAGGCCGCAATGAGGACCATTGGGCTTGTGAAAAGAGGCAGGCGTGGAAGGAACGAGAACTGGTTCAATACAGAGGAGAGGGGTACTAGAAATGAACAGAAAGAAGAAACAGAGAGTGTAGACAATTGAGGAAGGTCCGAGGACAGAGCATTGAGGCGGAGCAGGCATATCAGACTACCTGGGATACCTACTTACAGCAGCAACGACATACAAATGAAAAAAAGTTATTCGGGAATGCATGGTGCGGTTTGGAAAAGAACGAGTGAGATACTTGGTATAAAAAGGTGAACGAGGGGGACAAGAGTGGCATCGCTTTCTCAGGGGTGACAGTATCACAGATCATCAGGAGATAGAGGGGTTACTGATAACAGACGAGTGTGTAACTGACAGGGGAAGGATGAGACAGGCTATAAAAGACTACTGGGAAAACATAGGGGGGATGAATGAGGAAGTGCGTATCTGGTAAAACTGTGTGAGCCTTGGGAGTGTCGATATGAGTGAGATGAATATTACTAGGGTAGAGGTTAGCAAGTGTATTTCATGTCTGAAGAATGGTAAAGCTGCTGGCTTAGATGGGATGCCATATGAAATGTATAAGAATAGCGGTCAGCATATGATAGGGATATTGACTAAGTTATTCAATGCAGTACTAAAGAATGAATGTATTCCAAAAAAATGGATTGAGTGCAAGGTTTTCCTGCTGCGTAAAGGGGGACACGAGAGTAAGAAAGAGCTGAAGAATTACCGGCCCATTGCCTTAGTAGACACTGTTGGGAAAATCTTCTGTGCTATCTTGAATGAACGACTGAGCAAGTGTGTTGAGCGAGCGGGAGTGCTGGGGGAGGAGCAGAATGGTTTTAGGAGAGATAGAAGAGCAGAATATGATATGTATGTTGTGAGTGAAGTCATTGGACGAATGAAGAAAGAGGGTCGAAGCGTGTACTTGGCTTTTCTGGATATTGAGAAAGCGTATGATAAAAGTAAATAGAGAACTGTTGTGTGGGGTCCTAGAACATGTGGGACTGTGGCGGAACCACTTAAGAAAAAGAATATAAACAAAAGCTAAATAGTACAATTGTTGATTCTCATGCTTACCTTCGAGGTTGGGTACATTATCCCCATTGTTGGAGAGATGTTGACG
>LQNS02278161.1:6580797-6592528 GCA_001587735.2 Parhyale hawaiensis
CAACTAGACAAGGTGCAAAAGTCCAGCGCAGCCACACCATGACAATCAGTCGGTGAAGCAGATCCCAACCAGTCCCTGTGGTGTGCATTAACATCACCCACAAAAACAAACGCTGCCTTGGGATCCGTGCTCTAGCCGTGCTTAAATCCACAACGACCGATACTTCAGGAATTATAACTCGATGTTCATAGACTTTATGCTGACGTTACGGCCACGACAACGCAATCGGATTAGGTAGGTGGGTCGGCTCTAGCCTGCTAACGTCAACGATAGTCGTGAAGTGGGCACTGGAGTTTACTTTCGACGTCTTCACCCCATCCATACTCACAAGCACTCAGCGTCCAACTGCGTTGCTGTGTCCGTTTATACAGCAGAATACACATAGCTTCCTATTTGTAATTCACTTTATACATTTGAAGAGTAATCCGAACCTTTAGTAGTCACACTTGCTGAGCCAACTAACTTGACGGCAAACAATTTTAGCCAATATTTTCGTAGGAACACAATTGTACTTAGCTATAAACAATATAAAAAATCAATTGAAAATAAAACTAATGCGATTATGTAATAATAAATATAATGTTGACAGATGATGAAATAAATTTTTTTTTGTTCATAGATTTACATTCACATTTGATTTCTGATGATGGGATACTTTCTCCCGAAACGTTAAAAATATGGAGGAACATACTAGTGCGTACGGGGAGCAGAAGCCGAGGCAAAACAAGTAAATTAAAAGTTCACCGGGGAGTTTGGTAGGTTAGAGTAAAATGTGGAAGGGCTTTGTTGTCGTGGGATACATGTTTGTTGGTTACAGTGTAGGAATAGTGGCGTGGGGGAGGGGGTTGAGCGGGGGCTTGGCTCATTATGGGAGAGGCTCATGCTCCCCTCCTCCTTGACGTCGCCGTTGATCACACGACTATCTTTGGAGTCCGTCTTATAAATTGTTTGAAAGCTGATTTTTTTTTCGAAAATATCAGGTTGGTGTTTTGAATAGATTTTGCTGCCGCACTTGCATCAACACCTTCATGCAATTCGTCGAGTAAACCTCATCCATGACCGTTAGGTGGGACAAAGATGGGGGTAAAGTTTTTGAAAATTTTGCCCGGTATTATACGCAAACGTTAGATAAGCTCAAAGAAAATTATACAAACTAAACACACAGTTAAAAATTAATAAATTCAGTCTGGAAATTTTTTGTTAGAAATCGGACATTACTTTTACACCAACCTGATACTTCATTGTTCGATGTTCCACTAGCTGCCACCGACACATAAAGATAGAATTTCTGGAGACACAAATGTACCACAGTTGAGTTGCTGTTGCTCTAAGTTCTTTATTGATGCATAAATTCGTTATTGAATAACTGCATGTATTTATTGACGCAATGACATACACGGAATTATAGCCTAAGCTAAACTGGCAATCAAGCTTCGAAGTTTGACCGTTGTAAATATAAATCACTCATATTAACATCTTGCATAGGTAAAGTGTGTGGGAAGAGAAGCGTAGAAATTTCCGGAATGTCTTTCTTCACAAAGATAAAGTCATGGGAATAAGGTCTGATAAATGTCATGTAATGAATATAGCCTTTGGACTTCATGAGGTAGAGCAGCGTATCCTTTCCTTCGGGGACGAGGTTGAATTCCACTGAGAGCGTCTGTAGACAAAAGTACAAATTTCACAATTCGGAGAAGTACTGTAAAATGGTGCCCCGCTATTCAAATTTATTTTACGCATAAAGATAGTCTAACTAAAGAGCAAATTATTTCATTTTCCGGTGCACTAGCATCGTCATAATCAATTAAAACGCTTGAGATTAATACTTGCTGAGCGCTTGGAAGGCAGAACTAGCAATACATGATCACTCCTGTACTAAAGCGGTTAACGATGCATAGAGCGTCGAAAATTGACTTCCTGTGATGGCTACTGATCCTTACTCCATTTTACTGCCAATTCTACAAGAACTCAATGTTAATAGAGATGTGTTTGGCCACAACGAAAGAAAACTAGCCACCACAGATTCTCCTCGTCTGCACGGGCATAGCTGTGCATTGAAAGGTGTGAAAATGTTGTCGGTGACTTGGTTAGCGGCTTGTAGGCATCGTTGGTGTATTTTGTTGCAAGACGTAAGTTCAGGTATACAAATAATTATTTACACACTTACTTATGTGGCTCACTGTTCTGCTTAGGAATTACCTACATAACAGTACAAGATATAGGGCCTACTTACCGTATATGACACGCGTTAATTGTCATAGGATTACCATCACCTGTTCTTAGATCGCAGTCAACGTATTGAGATTCCTCATTTACCTTTGCTAATGAAAAACATGCAAAATGGAATTTGAGTAGAAACATTTCTATCTACGAAAAAATTACTTCTTGTTTAATTAATAAAAATTAAATGAGTATATAAGTCTTATACACGTTGACGGCCAAAAGAGTTCTTTCATTGATTGTAACGAGTGTCGGGAAGAATGCGATGATGCCTTCTCGAGTGACATAGGTACCTTTTGACCGCATAATCATGAATACGAGGAAACAAATCAATTGAAACACAAAAGGAACGTTCGATTGGGCCCCGAAGTTAAGCTTTCGAAGTTTGACTTGCCCAAAAGGTCAAGCAGGTAGCTATGCAGGCTTCGACCTGCTGAGTTGTGTTCCCGGCATTGTCCCTTAATCGGTTGCCCCTGAAACTTCTAGAAACGCAATCTTGCTTCGTAAAAATGAGTTTCCAGCCGGCTCAACGTAATCACGTTGCTTCTAAAACTTGCAACACGATTTAAAGTGACACGCAAAAACTTCTCTCTGAAGTTCCGGACAAGTTAAGTTTATAAGGCTTAACTTCAACCCATAATCGACCTCGTCCAAATGTGTTTCAAGTTTAAGCGAATCTTTACTCAAACTCATAAGGACAAGTGAGTTACGCTAGGGTAAGGATACCATTTATCGTCACCTTAAGAAGTTCAGCTGACGTCCTAATACACTACACAACCACCAGCCACGATATCTGCATCGCAATTGTTGCGGCGGCAGGGTGAAAAGCAGATTTACCATTTTGAATCAACGATATGTAGGATCTGTTTCCAATTTCAAAAGTATAAACGTTTTAATCTCAGCTTCACTCCTAAACCACCTATCGTCACCCTCTGTCCTTGGATCGTCAATTCAAGGTCTGTGATTCGTCATGCGGTGATAATACTNAAACTAAATCGCACCTAATAAAGTTCCGACATTTGTAAATAATAGTCAAGTCAATATTTCATTTATACCCAATAAAATGTGATACGAAACTTTAATAACTTACGCCTTATATATTATGTTTCGTCAGTGTCGATGCAAGGAACAAAGTATCCGAAGTTCCGAACATCGCCAGGGCATGCCAATTGCAAGGAACATCATATCGTAGTATTGTCACCGCATGACGAAATTTCAAACCTATCATCTTAACTTGACGATTGATGAAACCTTGTATCCAGGAAGCAAAGAGCGTAACGGGAAGACTCACGAGAAATCAGCACCAAAAAGTGACATCATCATGGACTAATCTATGGCTTACATTGCAAAATCCATCTCTAATGAGTAAAAAAAATTAAGAAATATATAACTTAGCAATAAGGCTACCTATAGAAAATTGCAGTGCATGCTGGTGGAAACTTGCACAGCATTAGCGCCGAATTTGTTCCCTTTCGGCCACCTAATTCAACTTCTTTTTCATGATTGAAGCCGTATTTACACTTCATATTCAGTTCACAGTGCTCTTCACCGAACATATTTATTCTTTACCAATAAATATAAGCACCATTATAGCCAATTCTGTACGCTAGAGAAGCCACGGCACTAAGTAGCAGCCATTGGTCGAACTTTCTGTACTTGGCGACAACATTTTACGATATTTTGCAGCTCAAGTAGCTGGCCAGTCATGAGCGGGAGATTGAATGAAATAAAGCGAAAAATACGGTGATAGGTTCAAGAAAACCACATACGAAGGCTTGACGTCTCACACTCAAATGCTTTGACTCGTCGATGTGATGTAAATTTGCTACGTGCGGTCACGGCTAAGTTTTATTTTAGTCCTATTGAGTCCTTCTATATATCATCATACTATGACGGTATATGGGAATTGATGATCCTTCGATCGTCACTCTTTTTGTGGGTATGACGATTCATGGATTCGTGCTTTAATTTACTATCGTCCCTATGACAAAAGAAAGAACAGTGGAGAATGTTGAACCATGTATCGTCAGCCGATTTAATGAATTATATAAATGTAAATAAACGTATCGTATTAAAATTTCATTAACAGCTATCATATACAATCACCTATATAAACAATAAAAGCAGCAGAAATAAGAATAATGAACTCAGTAAAAGTCCTTATATCGAGTACGCTTCTTAACTCTTTGGACACACTTTCACCGATGAACAAGCGAGTGAGACACTCACATTATTAAAGTTGCAATTCAAAAGAAGTTTGCGCGGGAATTAATCAGTTGCATCGGTTTGCACCGAAGGGAAATATGGCAACACTTTTGAATCAATTTCGTTTCGGGCTTTAGATGGCAACATATTCTTATTATTAACAGATTTGTGGGGAGTATGACGATAGGTGGAACGTGACGATGTAAGGAGCTCCTCCCCTACGCTGGCAAATCAATAGAGAAACTGCAATGTTAATACACATCTGTGCTTCTAGTATGTTAACACTAAAATTAAGCCTTTGAAGCTTTACTCGTTCGAATCTTCAGTCCGGTGAGCGGGCCTCGACTCGATTAATGTTATTTTTGTACTCGATTTACCCAAGCGGATAATCAGTGTGCAAACAATAGCAATGCCGCGAAACACGTACATAACTCATTTTTTTAATTAAGGTTAACAAAGGGAGAAAATTACAGATGGCCTCAGGCTCACACGAATGGATCGTCAGTGTTCGCCCTTTATTCATAATGTATTACATAACGTAGACTGCAATTGTGTCTCAGCTTCTTACCTTAATATTAACCTTATCCCAAGGTATTGACTCCAGAACTTTATACTCGGACGATTCAACGTCCAAACTGAAGTAGTCGATAGTGGTGGTGCCGAGAGCGAGCAAGAACGAATAGAGCGGGAAACAGTCGCTTGTAGCAAAGTCCAGGACGGGTGGAAACACCTCTGTGGTTTTGAAAATGTGGCCGATGTGAAGTCCGTTCCAGAAAAGAACCTGCAGGTAAGGAAATCTAGAATTGTCCATTTGAAAATAATTTTGTGCTTGAGTGCAATATGCACAGTGCGTGCCAGGCTTTTAAGTATAAACCCTTTTTTCTTCTAAAAATTAAATTATACACACTTCATCAATAACATTTTGCAGAAATGTTTTCAACACCCACATGCGCATCAGTGTAAACTTTGAAAGCCTTCTGCACAGAAGTAAACAGACAAGAGCAACGCCATTGTTCTGGGACTGTGCCAAGCTCTTAAGTAGGACTACTATTTTGCCAATATGGTTCGTCGTAAGTGTCTTACTTACAAAGAAGAGGCAGATATTGTGTCTAGGGCCTAAATTAGCTAGCAGTGAAAGTGCCAGCGGTATTGCTGCTTCGTTGAGTCGTGATGTCTGTCCGGTGAGAAAGTTTGTGAGCAATCCTACTGCTAAGGCCATAAGGAATGACAAGTGTAAGTCCAAGGTGTTAACGAGGCGTGATTTGTCAAGAGTGAAGCGGCAACTGTGCAAGAATCCTAACTCAACAAGCAAAAATATTTTTGAAAATGTTGGCGTAGGCCATGTCTCAAAACCGACTCGTTGTCGAGTGCTCCGTATATGGCAAAGCGCGTTATACCTGATACAAGACATGCTCTGAAGCAGTCGTATGAGGATTCTCGTCTAGAATGGGCAAGAAATTACATGAAATTAGATTTTAAACCCGTCCTTTTCACGGTTGAGATGCGTGCCACCCTTGACGGACCTGAGGGTTGGAGCAAAGTCTGGGTCCCAAAAGAGGCTTCGCGTCCTCAACGTCTGCGTCGTCAACAAGGAAGAGGAGGTATCATAATATGGGCAGGAGTTGTTGACAATGAGTAGAATCCAAGAAGGTGTTAAAATGACCTCCGTTGTTTATATCGACTTTTTCAAAAATATGTTTGTTTCATGGTTTCGGGAGAGGTCTCCAGCTTAGGAGAAGAAGAAGAAACTTGTTTTCATGCAAGACAATGCTCCGTCGCATACTGCATAGACTTCTGTAAAATATTTGAATTCTCTAGGGTTCAAGGATGACCGACTTATGAAATGG
Source organism: Parhyale hawaiensis (assembly GCA_001587735.2). Taxonomy (NCBI): domain Eukaryota; kingdom Metazoa; phylum Arthropoda; class Malacostraca; order Amphipoda; family Hyalidae; genus Parhyale; species Parhyale hawaiensis. The sequence continues at coordinate 6,587,070 of LQNS02278161.1, forward strand.
CTTGCGTGTTCTCCCGATCTGAACCCATTTGAGAACCTGTGGTCATTGCTCAAAAGACGTCTTTACCAGTCGGGGCGTCAGTTTTTCTCAAAGGATCAGCTGTGGTATGAACTTCAATCGTGTGCCACAAATATTCCTTCAGATGATGTTGGGAATCTGACGAAATCGATGGGCAGGCGCTTGCTGGCAGTTGTAGAAGCACGAGGGGGCTATCAACAGTAAAATATGTTTTTCATTTACAGCTTAAAATTTTTGGATTAGAATTATTATTTTTCTCTCATTATGTCTCCTTTAGCCATATATACCTGAATATGTTAAACATCGTGCCTTTCAACACTTTTTTTTATGCTAATGCACAAAATTGTGGCACGGTTAAAAGTTTTGTAAAATATATATATATATATATAAGTTTCAAAATCTTCCAAAGCAATTAGAATACCAAAGTAGTTAAAATCTATGAATGCAGTTATCAAAGCTTGACTAGAATTGCTCGAGTTTTAAATTATTGGAGAAGCAAAAAAAAAAAAAAATACTGCACAAAAGCTTGGCACACGCTGTATGCTTTTCAAAGTTATTTTAGTCTTGTTTACCAATTATATTATTATTATTATTTTTAACTGGGCGCAGATATGTACCATGCACCTTTTCAATCACTCAATCAACATTATTAAGTACACATAAGGAGATGGTATAATAAATGAATAGAACGTAACTTATCACTAGAGTTAATTTAAATACAGAAAACGGTTGCACCTATTATCTTCATTTAGGTTTATTTTCAGAAAAATATCCAACATCCTCACTTTTGGGCCACCCTCAATAATAAATTTACCTTCGTTGGGGACGTGGTTTCGCCTACGCAGGCTTGCGCTAGGTAAGCTTTGCGATGGCGGGAGATAAGTTTCTTGAAGTTCTTTGCATTTGCTTCTATAAGCACGCCCGTCCAGTTCCGCTGAGTCTCGAGGAACAAAGTGTTGCTCAGAACCTCGCCAGTGAAACCTCCGCACTCAATGTAAAATCCGTTGCGCTGAGGACATAACGTGTTGTAATTTATTAATTTACTACAGTTTATTATATAAATTTACTAAAGTTTATTATCGTAAATGTCACCAAAATTCATAAAACGACAGCGAAAAATTTGCCTCGCTCGCTCTTCTTGTTCGTATTTTTTGTTGCATTACAATATAATATGTTAGCATTAAGGTAAGTTATGTAACACAAATGGAATTAAACATTAACACATAATTTGCATAACCCAAATAGTTGTTAAGCTCTTTGAATGCTTACGATGCCTCTCCACTCGAGTGCATGGCTACTACCCCCTCACCCAACTTTCGGCTCCTCTCTCTGCACGTCACTAGTAGAATGGAGAAACATCACTGGATTTCAATGTAAAGACTATTACTCGCACTAGTTATGCACGTGATTTTTGACGTAAAACTCCCGTATTTCTGGAAGTTACAGAGATTTTTAGACAATTTTTGACATACAGAATTTATTATCATCCCCCAACGGCAGCATTTTTGACAAAACTGTGTTTTTTGTTCATAAATATATTCCCCTCATCTTTAGGGATTTGCTGGCTTTTGTTTGAGGTCTCTAGGTTAATTAAAAAGCCTTTATCTTAGATTACAGGTATGCGCCATCAGGCCTACATGCGACAGGTCCGACTTCCGTGGGCAGATAAGGTACAATGTAGTCTATGGATTGGTATATGTGTAGCTCTGGTAAAAGTGCGCACTGATTAACGATAAGTACGTGTAGTCTCTATATACAGTGAATGTGTCGGCAGGCAATGTGCTTGGAGCTCAGCTTTTTATCGTCTGTCACTGTGGGAGGTCATGGTGCGTTGTAAGGGCACATGCAGATCCCTCGTCCGTGCAAGCAAGAGCAACGTACGTAGTGTCCCCTAGATTTTTTTCTAATTATTTTCTAATTACCTCCGCTAAGGAGGTTATATTATTATGGTAACTCAAACAGGTATAGGTGGATTTTTACAAAATTTCAAGGATTTTTCGACATGTTAAGAGGAACAGATGATGAACCCTCTAATGAGGCCTTAACTTTTGAACCTATATCACCTGACAAAGTTTGCAAAGTTTTCAAAGTCATGGCCTGTGAACGTTTGTATAAACATGAGATAGAGCCGAGGCATTTACATTTGATGCCATATATTGCGAACCATTTATGTTCCATCCTAAATAAGTGTGTGGCTTTAGGTGAATACCCCGATGTGTTGAAAGTGGCCCGAGTTATCCTGATCTTCAAGGCAGGTAACAGTATGGATGTGTCCAATTATAGACCTATTTCAACTCTGAGTGAATTTGGTAAGATCTTTGAAACGACTATTCATAAAAGGTTATCTTTTTATACTGAAACGAATGCTGTTCTCATACCATCTCAATATGGCTTCCGCCAGGGTAAGAACACAATTCAAGCGATTTTCAACTTAGTTAATGATGTTATACCTGTCTCCAGCTCCAAAACTTTCACCGCCCGTTTGTTTCTAGATTTGAGAAAAGCATTTGATACTGCAAATCATGTGATATTATTTACCAAACTGGAACACTTTACGGCTTCTTAAGAACTATTTGAGCAATCGCAGACAATTTTTCACCATAGACGGTTCTAATTCCAGACTTGCAAATGTTGACATTGGGTTCCCCAAGGTTCTATTCTGGGCCCACTTCTGTTCACTATAAATATCAATGACATTAAAGCCTATACAGGTGTTGGCACAATATTGTTTGCATATGATGCGGTCTTCTATGTCAACGACATACAGTTTGAAGGCACCACTCGTAGTTGGCAAATCTCACAGCTCACATTATGCGTTGGTTACAACTTAATCGTCAGACACCAATGTCAACAAAACTAAATTAATGTTATTTACGTCTCGTCCTCGTCCTATGCCGGTTCAGCCTGTAATAACCTTGAATGGGAGCTCACTTGAGTGGGTTTATTCATTTAGATATCTTGGAATAGAAATTGACAACCAATTGAAGTACATTAAGCATATTGATCAGCTATGCAGCCGTGCAATTAGAGCAGGGGGTGCCATCGATGCCGTCAAAAAATATTTAAATAGAAATAGACTGTACTTTGCATTAGTATACTCACACTTGGTTGAAAATATTAGAAAATGGGGAGGAGCGTCATCTAATTTGTTGAGACCTCTAAGGGTTGCAGTCAATAATGTGCTGAGAAACATTCTTAATGTCAAGAGGAACGCAAATAATGAGCCGGAAATGTCCGTAAAAGAAGTGTTCGTTAAATTGGAACTCTGGTAACTAGATGAAATTTATGATTACTATCTCTTGAAGTTCTTAAGAAGAGCGATGTTTAACGATGTATCAAGCTTTGTTAGACACTTTGGTGATTTGCTGCCCAATCCCGACCATAATACGCGTAAGCAGCGGCTCAACCTTCCTATATAAAACTAGACTTGAAGTGCAAAAACGATTCACAATCTTTCAAAGCCTACGTTGTTTCAATTCAATGCCAGACGTTTTAATTCAACCAAGGTCACAACAGAGTTTGAAGAATACGATCAAAGTTGACGCACTTAGAAAATATTGTGATGATTGATTGATTGAGATTGAAACTCATGTATAGTTGAATCATCACAATTGAGTGACATGTTTTGTTTCTTTTACATTTTTACTCAGTTGTTGTTAATAAATTTCTCGTGTGTTTCCTACAATTGCTGCATAGGCTTAGTTATTGTAGAACTATTTTTTAGATAGATTCTTATCTGCATTTACAAATGAACTCTGTAGTATAATACATGTTGTAGTAGTTTTATCTTTCTTAGGTGCGGCAAGGTTGATTATATGACATTATACATCCTGTTAAGACATTGTTGACTTGTAGACTAAGTATTTGTATTGACCAATTTAGCTAATTTTATGCCACTTCTTAGTATACTGATAGAATTGCCAGCTTTTATGACTTTAAGTGTACTGTTTGCCCCACAAGTAATATTACTTTTAGATGGGCATGTATAATGCAGGACCTAATGTTAACCCATGAGATATTGTGTAAACAGATATTGTGGAATGAGAGCAATAAAGCGTTAACAGAGTTAAACTTTTAGTAGAGATCAGTTCAACCGTTTGTTTGTCTCTTTTTTTCTCAGTGCCCTAACTCAAGAAATTATGACCAATTTTAATTAAATATGCATGAGTGATGAAGTATATCACGAAGAGTAAATAACCAAATTTGTGTGATGATCTGTTTGTCCGTTTGATTGTTGTCTCCTTGTTTGTTTTTCTGCTTGTTAGCTACATAACTGAGAAAGTCATGAACTGGTCTTTATGAAATTAGAGAAATTGTTAGAAATGTTAAGCGACATAGTTTAAGTGATTAAGTTTTGTTGATGATCGGTTTGTCCGTTTGTGTATTTGACTAATATTTGTCTAATTGTGTGTCTATATATATATATATATAGTTACGGACGGATCTTCAAGGAAAGTACAGAAGCTGTTATTACTGTCAAGGGAAACAAATGACGAGATTTTGGTGATGATTAAGATGAAATCATTGTTTCAGATATAATCAAATTTTTCGTTAACGTTGTCTCTCTTGGCGGAGTTATGAGCGCTCAGAATGTTCTAGTTATTACAGTGTTTTACTTGTATCGTTTGGATATTCAATAATTACTGTCTGCCCGTGCGAATATATATGTACTTTCAATAGTAGCGTTTTGCTGTAGTTGAAAAAATTTATGAGGGGAATACAAATAATTTTTGTAAAAAGCGTAGAGTTTTAGTCAGAAATATTCAGGTTTTCAATATTTTCTTTTAAAGAGAAAACGGTTTTATATTTAGCTACTTTTGAAGTAATACGAATAATATAACCGAGAAATAAATGCCTATGAATCAAAATAGGCATTTTAGCAGATTGGTAGCCATTACTCACGAAGTACAAACATCATTCGACAAGAATTAACTTCTGATATTGCACAGTACATATATACGTGGGTATCTATGGAATACCTTGCCATTTAAAAGCTTGTCCACTATCTTGGCCTGACCATCAGAAGGGTCGTGCAGAACGCCATAAATGAGGTTATAAGGCTGGGTGGAGGGAGGTACGAGGATGTGCTCCTTTATGTATCTGATCAACCGAGGATCATCTGCACTCAGGTTTTCAATGTCGACTGCATCTGTAAAGTCAAGGGGCTTTTGTAATGAAAGAGGTATACAGGAAGACATTGCTATAGATCATCTCGCTATCTATAAGTTTTTTATGAATACAAAATTTTTAGTTCTTCGATGTATGTATTCATTAATCAAGAGTAGATGCATCAGATTCATGAAAATAAAAATTTAAGTCACATACAAAATTACCTACAAAGTTATGATCTATAATTAGGACTTGCTATATACTCCTCACCACATCTCAAAAAATTGAATGCGTGCCTGCAAAGGTTTACCTTTAATCTGCTGCACCTGAAC
>LQNS02278161.1:6605583-6624789 GCA_001587735.2 Parhyale hawaiensis
AGAAAATAGAGGACGTCTTGGTTAATTTTATGCTTCCATTGTAATAATGACTTCTTCAAGACAAGAATTTTATTAGCCCAAGCTTTCGGCGTGAATTTGCTTCAGCCGTCGTCAGGGGAAAGATGCATAAGAAACACTTATTTCAGTGTTTATTGAATTGTTTTGGTTATAATTTCTTGGTTTTGAATGTTTAATAACAATATTCCTGTTCACTTGTATTTATTTCCTGTTTATGATGTTTTTATTAACCTGTTGCATAATCTGAGGCAGCAGTAGAAAACTCGTATATAAGCAAATTGTATGATAAACTTAACCAATGGCTAAATATTTATTTTACAAGTGCTGTTTATATTAGCAACATAGCCTTACATTTAGTTAGTATTGATATTTCAAAGTTAGACACTCTTTTGAAAAATAAAGTAAAAAAATTCTATTTTTATAATCAAAGATAACGCACTGCATAATTAAAGTCGACAGGGAAGCGTATTGCTGCGTGCTGCTTTGACTTTTATCGGTTTATCAAGCTAAAAATATTTTGAAAATAGGCTGTTCAGTCTATAAGATCATGGGATACGAATCTGGCTACAAACCGACGCGAAATATAAGCGAAAATGTAAAGAAGCGAAAACATAAGTGAACGCACGGCGACACATATTCGAGTGAAGGTCGATTCTACGTGTGGACAGCGACAGCAGAAGTTGGTTCACGGCGGCTCGTGTTCATCTTCGGGAGTGAACGCGTTACGATGATGGACGCGTGAACAGACAAGAGCTTGCAGAGAACGCACGCAAAAAAAAAAATCAAACACTAAATTTTCTCTTTCGCAGTCGGGCAGTCACGTCGCCTCTATCTATTCGGAAATTTTGTTTTCAAAAGTATATCCCTTAGCCTCACTTTTGTGCCATTATCAACAATATATTTACCTTCTTCGCCGATGTGGTCTCTCCTATGCAGGCTTGCGCTAAGTAAGCTTTGCGATGGCGGGAGACAATTTTTCTGAAGAGTTTTGCATTCGGTTCGATAAGCAAACCCGTCCAGTTCCGCTGCGTCTCGAAGAACAAAGTGTTGCTCATAACCTCGCCTGTGAAGCCTCCGCTCTCGATGTAAAATCCGTTGCGCTGATAGTGTAACAAAATGCTAATTCTTTACACAAATTTACTGAAATTTTTAGCTGCGAGTTTCACCAAGCGTCATAAAAGAGGGCGAAGAATTAGCCTCGCTCAACTCTTGATAATGTTCATGTTTGTTATTATCACCCGCAAGCGAAGTGACAGGTGATAAAGCTTTCGAAGGAGTTAAGCAATCTTCATATTTTTTTGTAGGGAGTTTAGGAGGTTGACCTTGATGTGACCCATGCCAAAAAACAAGAACTAGCTGACCATGAAAAACGACGGCGTTGAATTTTCTCCACTGCGGCGAATTTACTTCCACCGCGGGAGATCGTCCTGAGCCACGAGGCGTTCTATTTTTCCTATGTTATTATTGAAGAGCTACTGTTATTATTTTCACCAGCTTTGTCCTTTCATTTCTCGCGGGTGCTGGTCTAACGCCACGAGGCGTGCTAGTTGTGTTTGCCATATAGGATACGTTGCACTTACATGCAATCAACTCAGTTAACATGAATGAAGGTGATGCAATTGACAAAATAGTTAACTAGAACGCCTCGTGGCGTTAGACCATCACCCGCGGGAATCGGAGGCGTAAAACTAGTGAATATAGTAATAGGTAGCTCTTCAATGATAACAGAGGAAAAATAGATCTCCTCGTAACTTAAGACGATCTACCGCGGTGGAGGCAAATTCGCGGCGGTGGAGAAAATTCAACATTTTTTTATGGCCAGCTAGGCCTAGTTTTTTGGCATGGGTGACATCTAGGTCAACCCACCAAACTCCCTATTAAAAATTACATAGATTGCTCAACTCATCCGACCACTTATTGGGTGGACAGACAAATATATACACAAATCTATATTAAGTTTGGCTGTGTTGATTGGTGCGTAGCGTTGGCAGATCATCGAGGCTAGCCGCTCTCAGGGTCTCGCCAACTATATATGTCTGTTGAGGTCGTCGTAGTTTCTTGAGTTCTCTTCTTTTAGAACACCGAGTTCTGAGGATGCTTTCTGGATTTGCTTTTTGCTGAGTTCTCTCTTGAAATTTTGGGTGAATTCTTTATCTCTCGCTGTTGGTTCTTGAAGTTTTAGATTAGTATTTCAGGGAAACAGCTTTTCTTTGGTGCTGCGCACCAATAATTACAAATGTATATACGTACAAATATAAATATATATATATATATACTTAAATCTTCAACGTAAACATTATCACCTCTCTCACTTTGTTCGCGGGTGATAATTAATTAGTGGTATTAGTCAAAACATGCGAGCGGTGCAAATTACACGCATGCTGTAGAAGATTACCACGAAACAAAATATCAGCCTCTCGAATTGGGTAATATACTGCCATCAGTAAACGAGACGTGCCTCCTCCGTATCGACTCTGCACATAGACTTGTGACAATCATTACTTCATGCTATTTGCTAATGCCATATCGGTAAATGAACAAATGCACGAGAAAATCAGCCACAAAAAATTTCACTAGATATAGATTTTTACATAGTAGTACAGTTTATTGCTTGGTTGTTTGTGTGGGTTGTTCGTTAGTCGATCACATCGTTGCGATTTGAAGGATAAGATAGGGAAGTTCGAGCCTCAAATTAACACTCTAACAAAAAAAAAAAAACTGCACTGCTTGGTGTTTTTTCTTGAGCTTACGAAATGAAAGGCTTCTCTTCTGGAAACTGCCTGTTGCTCCCAATGCTTCACATGTTGCACATTAGCAGCACGTACTTTTTCCTTCATACAAAAAGCACCATTTTATTTGGCTTTCGTTAAGTTGTTTTTTGTCTACAATATATTTTCAATCATCTTTCCTTAATGAAAATGTCTTCTCTAGCGACTACATATGCTGTCCACGCACAGTAGACCTAAGAAATAAATTTCAGATTTGCTCGACCTTAGACCTCATCAAGGTTGAACACCCACCGGCAAGGACGGCAGTTTGCTCGTTAGCCTGAATGTGCGATGCGCATGTATATTTTTATATGTTGCTCCATTTCTTTTCCATATTTTGTTTTGGATATTTACCTCCGCCAAGGAAGTTATGTTTTTGTCGTGTTCTCTTTTTGTCTGTCACCAAGATTACTCAAAAAGTTATATGCGGATCTCTACAAAATTTACAGGGAATATGTTAGGCATGTTAACAGTAGCAGGTGATTAATTTTTTGGGGAAATTCGTTCAACTTTTTGTTTGTTTGTTTGTCTGCCTGCCTGTTAATACTAATAAAAGGCACGAATGATTAGACTTGGTGTTGATACAAAGAAAATCATGGTTTCAGAACCAATTTGAATTTCTTGTTACCGTTGCCTTGCTTGGCGGACGTATGCGCTTTTAGAGTGCTCTCAAGTTTATTTAATTGTGTTGCATTCAGTAATGATAAGCAAACGTGCATATACTTCTAAAACTTATGTAAGTTACAAATTCATAAATATATAACGGCTTGAAGTGTAATATAGTGAATCGATTGTCAGTCTTTTCCTTTGGTTTTCCCAGTAAACTAGAATGATTTCGCAATAGTTAGCACTATAAACACCATTAGGCAATAGAACAGAGGTTTCTGAATTTGTTGGTATAGTCATATTTGTAATAAAATGTCGTATACGCAGCTCTTGGATTTGCGAATTAAAATTATTTGGTAGACGCTCTAAGCGAGAAAATCAGTGCAGGCAGCATGGCCGACAGGTGAGTTGGAGCAGCTGGTAGCCATGAAGTGATGTAGCCTTGCTAGCTATGAAGTGATGTAGCTCTAGCAGCCATGTAGTACTAGAGCACTGGGAGCCGTGAAGTGATATAGCATAGGCAGCCATGAAATAACGAGCCATAGGCAGACATGACGCGATGTGGCGTTGGCAGTCACGAAGTGATGTGACGTAGGCACCGAAGGAGATAATAGCATAACCTCTTGTTAGGCAACTATGAAATGATATAACATAGACAACCATGAAGTGATGTAACGTAGGCAACATTGAAGTGATGTAATATACCTATGCTGTCATGTGGAATAACATGGACAGCCAAGATGTGCAGCTTAAAACGGTTCCAGCAGTGAATAGTTGTCAGCACCAAAATGTTATCTTTCAAGACCGTCTCATGGCTGTCCTAGTATCATTACCTTATGGTTAATCATGCATTTTTAGTTCATGCAACTAATGCGATTTCACGTTGTGGTGTTACTATGATTTTAATTTAGTTCAATTCTTCAGTATTACTCTTTTTTTTGTTGTTGTTTTGTTTTGTTGTTTTTGTTGTTTCTATTGACATGAGCTCTGCTGAAAGCTTTACAAACATCAATTTCTGGGGTGTGTTATTGCTAAGCTAAAGTATTTTATGTGTAAAAACAATATTCCTAGAAATTAGGATGAATTTTCATGTGTTATTGGTGTCAGAAAATATTATATTTTTTGCCCACTGATAATTCTAATAATGAATTTGGCTTTAGTGATCAACATCACATTCCTTACAGTACGACATAGACATAAATTTTTTCTTTCAGGGCTCTGTGAATATTAGAGCTCAATTTAGTAACGGTTACCTTATTTGGCCTCCAGGCCCATTTGTGGAAGGCCTAATTTTAGTGGGCAGTCAAGGTATGGCGTCATCTGTGCATTACATACCTTACTGGGCTTGGTATACTAATGTGTTATCAATCCGACGGTAACACTAATTAAAAGACGGTGAATCTTACCTATCGACCGTTATCTGACTGGTTGAAGAAGTACAAGTATTCAAATCGTAATAACAGATCGTCGATTTTCCTTATTCGCCAGCACGCAGCCATCAACTTGATGGCAGGAAACCCTAGTAAATTAAGAAATAACCTAGTGTGCCTGACTCTCATAAAGAATAGTGTAGAAATTTTTTCATCAGCGCCTCATCATCGCTCTCGCTGATTTTACGAATTATTTAATAAAACTTATTTGGCACAAACGTTATAGAAACAGTGAGCAGTAAATATCGCCGTATCTCGGGCGTAGCCGCGATGTGCTACACTGTATGAGTCAAGTTGCGGAAAAATTATGTGGCGCCCCATCTGTGAAAACTTTATTTATGGAGTCCGAGACTTGTAAATTGAGCTTGAGAATGATTTTCCTGAAAAAACTTAATTTCATTCCTTGTTTTTGAGGGGAACACAAAATATATGATTATACATTTCAGTACGCAGTGGTCTTTAAATATCGGCACATAGCTCTGGTAGAAGTGCACGCTGGATAGCGATTAGTAGGTGTCAGTCTCTACCGTGATTGTGTCCGCAAGTAATGATTAGTTAATCTACTTGGATCTCAGTGTCCCACCGTTTGTCGCTGTGGCAGGTCATGATGTGCTGCAAGTTCAGCTTATTTGTCCGTGCAGGCTACAGAAGCGGGCGTTGAGTGTCCGCTAGAAGTATTTCTAGTTATCATTGTGTTTTGATAAAGATCAGTATAGTTATGGTATTTATTTGATGAGAGGTAGAATCGAAGTGGACTGNTATTTGTCCGTGCAGGCTACAGAAGCGGGCGTTGAGTGTCCGCTAGAAGTATTTCTAGTTATCATTGTGTTTTGATAAAGATCAGTATAGTTATGGTATTTATTTGATGAGAGGTAGAATCGAAGTGGACTGAATGTCCCATACATTTATTTTATGCACGTGTGGATATTTACCCTCAATATCAGCGTATAGCTGCAGTTGAAACGAATTATAAGCGAATATAAATACGTTTTATGAAATGTTTAGATTTTTTAGCACAAATATTGAGGTTTTTAATTGTACTCTGTAAAGAGAAAACGGTTATACACTAAACAACTTTTGATTGATATGACTCATACATCTTAAAAATAATTATAATTCAATTAAAATACTTATGCTAAGAGATCCTGTCTGTAGTAGTGATCATTAAGCTCCTATCACACGGGCAACTATTTCTCAGAAAGGATAAAAATGTAATCTTTAAATATGTGTGAAAAAGTTTAACTTTTGATACGACACAGTACATAAGTGGATATGAATGAAATACCTTGCCATTTAAGAGCTTGTCCACTATCTTGGCCTGTCCATCGGACGGGTCGTGATGGACACCATAGTGCAGGTTGTATGGCTGGGTGGAGGGAGGTATGAGGATGTGCTCCTTTATGTATCTGATCAGACGAGGATCATTTGCCGCCAGGTTATCAATATCTACGGCATCTGAAAATTCAAGGAGATCTTGTTATGAAAAAAGTGTACGAGAATGCATGGTTATATGTCGTCTCGTTTTACATAACTCTTCTTTATTTAGGTACAAAATTTTTTGTTCGGGTATTCAATGTATGCACTCATTAATCAAGAGTAGATACATCAGCTACCTGGAAATAAAAATTTCACGCTATAATAATAAAAGACTGCATACAAAAGAGTGTCGATTATTAGAAATTGCTGTATATCACTCACTGCCCTTCAAAATTGAAAGCTCGCCTGCAATTTTTTTTTTTTTTTTCAATTTTATTCTTCAGCGCCTGAAAAGTATAAAAGATCTTGCATCGAAAGATATTTAAATGTACTCTACCGTATAAGGAATCAAAATAACGTGGAGGTTTTACTACTAAAGCAAAACTCTCGATTACTTTTACAAATTCACTGAACTGTCGCAGAAAAACCTAAGTGTATACCAGTAGTCTATAGCACCTGTAAATGTAAGGAATTCTCGTTGCCTAACATTAAGTGCATCTATGCTCTACAACAGCTCGTCTCAAACTTTCAAAAGTGCAGTTTCGCGACTATCAATTAGCTCATTGAACATATACGTCGCAATATCTGATATTTTGTTTTTTCATCGAAGACACATAATGACCCCCACAGTAAGTTAAATCTCTGGTCAAGCTATCTTTTCTCTTACAGAACATCTATTACCCCTAAATATTCGGTCCTATTTCCCCACTGTGATAATTGCAACTTGGGTTGGGAAACGCTGCTCTATAACATCTGTAAATTGACTACGTTTTTGCTGCTAGAGACTAACTGGACTTCTACTCTACAACATCCGATACTTAAAGCAGCTTTCGGCATGTACTGAAAAGTTGAGCTTAGAATATCGAGATTGAAAATTGAGCACTTTCTTCAAAAGCTGAAGTGTTCTCTACCGTATCAGAATATTAGACGAACTCTCGTTATTGAAGTCTTGAGTCTTAGGTACCGTATCTGAAAATTCATAGAATATTTTCTATAGAAAATGAAGTTTACTTTACCGTATCTGAGACTTAAAGGAATTCGCGTTACCGAAGACTTGAGACTAAAGTACTGCATCCGATTATTAATAGAATGCTTTCTGCATAAGATTAAGTACACTCTACAGCATCGGAAAACGAAAAAGGCTATTGTTGCCTATGAACCGTATTACGTTTGCCATAAGCACATCATAGGTCCAGAACAACGTCTGTCAGTTTCACTTTTATGACTACTTAAAGGAAACTGCGTATCCATGATACGGCATCGGGAGCAACAAAAGTTGATTTTTAGCTGTTACTCTGAGTAAATATATTACTGAAGCGCGTACGTCCGCTGATTCCCATTCCAGCCAGCGACTGTAACAGCTAGCTTCTGGCTAGTGACATCAGCGTGTGGGGATATCATGCTCATAGGTACTGTTCTTCTACTGTCTTAGCTGCACATACTGTCCACGCATACTAAATTTTAGACTTTCAATTCTTTAGGAAAACGCTACGAGTATAGCACTCGGTATCGAAATTACCAACCGCCTGAAGTTTCCGTTCCGTCTTGAACATTAATTTTTTTCCAAGCACGTTTCTCTAGCCATCTTCTGCTTCTGTAACTGGTTGATGTGGCGTAAGTTGTTTAATTATACCGTAAAACTGACTGCATGTCAGCCAATTATTCAGCCAGGTTAACCGCCGAAGTTGGAGGCATTGGTGGTTTGAGAGTTCCAGCCAGTTCCTATGGCAGATGCAGCCTGCGACGGTGGTTTGGAGCCGCTCCAGTCTATTTTCAACGAGCTGTTACCTCTAATGGGTTTAAATTTGCTATCTTACTTCGTAAATACACATTTTCACACTTCGTATGATCATGATGTGGGCCGAGAAAAAGTGAAGAATAAGATTCTGAACTCTTGAAATGGTTACTGATTCCGGTTAGTCTAGTATAAACTGCAGTCAAAATTTAATGTGTCAGTCTTCCGCTCCAGTAACAATAGAGAACTGTATAAATTATTTGATTTCGCTGATAATAGAAAAACTGATTCCTTCACGCGTTATTCGTTTGTATTTACATAATCTAAATTTAATTGTTTCTTCTCATATTTATTACTGCATGCGAGGCTATAGTCATATTGGGGCATGATATGAAGGATTACCCCAAGGCATTTCCAGACCTTTACACGCCACTGCAGTAGCTTGAGTTCGCATTGTGTACATAATAGCATTGGTATAAAAAAGTATGCATTCATTTTCAAGAGAAAACGCACAATTTCTTTATGTATATTTTAGTCTTTCATTTAGTTAATTGTTTGTTTGTTTCATGAAGATGTTATATCCAGCATATGAACTTTTTAACCGTTTTGACATATATTTGTATCCGTGGGTGGTATTCTAAAATCTTCACCCACCTGAACTGCTGACCATGAATCTCGACAGTACTACAGTAGACATAAAAAATCCCGTAGCGATGAAGAGCCACTTGGTAAAATTTCTTTTGCATGTGAAAATTGGAAAATAACTAGTCATGTTCGTCTCGTCTTTGGACGCCTCTGTTCACTATCATTACGTAGAAGACACTCAGCCTAATAAAATATAACCTAGTATAGTCGACCCTGTTCCATCGCATGAAAAACTCTCCAACGCTACGTTTTCCCGGTGATCGCGGCTGTAATTGCAACGCTTAAGGAAAGACAACCTATTAAATCACTCAAATTTTTTGCGTCCGTTTTGCCTCATGACGTATTGTGAGTTCTTCCTTGCTCGGGCCGCATGGATTGTATTTATCAGCGTAATTTCAGTTCATTTTTGAACTTTATGAAGTGTCTGATAGACGGAGATATCCCAGTGCTTTGCTTAAGTAGCTATATGGCTATCTATAAAAAAAATTTGTTTGTCTCTCAAAGTGAAACAAAACAGTTGTTAGGCTGCGTTTTCTAGGATGAAGTGTAGCCTTTGGATATGTTGGCTCTTCTGTCTGTCAACACTACTCAAACTTAAGTATTGTGAGTCACATATTGTATCGTTTTTCATTTAAATTTACGTGTATCGTCAAAGCTACGATCTAACATGTATTTATTTTTATTGAAATCTGCATAACGAAGGCAGACTGAATATATTGCATTTACTGTTTCAACTGTTTTTTTCATAATTCATCTCAAGAGTTAGATTTGTTTTTTGGCATTTGTTATAGCACGCTAATTATTCTCATGTTTTGATATATAAAGACCTGCAACCCGCGACCCTGAGGAGTCGCAGTTCTCGCTTCTCCTGAGAAGACTCCCCCCCCCCTCCTCGTGACCGATCAATAATCTCATCAGTTCCATTTAAATTTGGATTTCAGGGTTTCATTGTTATTAATGACATTGCGTACAGAAGAAAATCAATGTATGTAAACTTAGCCCCGTTCCACATTCGACTGAACGTGCATTCAATACTTTTTATTTCGAGGGGACTTTTTTAAAAGCGCTGAAAATGGAGTTTTGTTTCTTCAACTATATTTACCAAAAAGTTCGTCCCATCATGAGGCAGGATTTTGATTGTGGAAAAAAGTCCAAATGTTACAATTCTAATGCATACAACCTATCGGGCCGGATGCTCAAACGCCTTGTAACTTTACAAGCATCGTAACTGTACAGCTGCAGGCACGAAGGCAAACATGTAACTGCAGAAGTTTTACATTTTTACTCTTCAGTTTAACATTTGAGTCTGTCTATTATTTAGGTATGCATAGGTTAATGGTTCAAACCATCTTAATTATACCTTTGTGAAGGTCATTGTAAGAAAGAGACAAAATCTGAACCGCGATGTCGGTACTTCTTCAAAGAACTGTACAGTTTACGTTACCGTAACATTACAAGGCGTTTGTGCATTCGGCCCCCAGGCTGATCAAATGTTTAAGACCACTCGAAAATGTAAAAAAAAAAAGATTTTAGTGACAAATGAGCTCCTTCGACTAGGGAGCAGTAATTTCTAAAGGTAAAAGGCGAGAAAAATTGAAAATAGTTGTTGTAACTGTAACAATTTATTAAGAAATTGGCATTTTTGTCAAAATTAATAATGAGTTTTTTAGTTGTTCAAAATTACAAGACCACAAACAGGAATCGTAGATAACCTTTCGACGAGATGTTGAGGTAAGCAAAGTTTGAATTTAGTAATGATGAGTATTGCCTCTTTTCTTGTTGCTCACCTCAAGCATTTTTTTTTTTTGTGGCATAATAGAAGTGAGGGCTTCCATGAAGGTTGGAGAAATGTTGTCCCACCTCCTAAAAATGGCATCACGAAGTTCGTTTACTGTCACAAATTGTTTACCATTTCCATAAACATCTCTCACCATCCATCCCCAAAAGAGTTACTATTGGGCTTAAGTCTGGAGAACATGCTAAATGACGTAAAATAGGGACCCCATTTTCTTAGAAGAAGGTCATAGTCTGGCGGGCATTGTGAACTGCTGCATTATTCCGCTGATAAAACCATTCATCATCATACAAACGAGGGCGCTCCGTCTTCGTAACCTGCCGACATAACCAGCAGCTGTTTGACTAGCCTGCACCTCCTGAAGCTCCATTACTTACTCCCCTATACGAAAAGGCACCCCATACCATAACGGAGCTTCCACCGCTGTGACGGTTGAAAACATTTCAGGAGGTATTTCTATGTCGTGTCAGTACCGTTGGAAGCCATCAGGGCCATCCAGATGGGACTTTCTTTCGTCAGAAAATAAAACTTTAGACCACTTTTTAGTGTTCCTTGTTTGGTGCTCTCGAGCAAACTGTAAACAGGCCACTTTGTGACGCAGAAACAACCGAGGACATGTCAGAACCCTGTCGGTAAGTGTGAGTGCCTTGATGTGCGTGAAAGACCGTCCTCTGTCTTGAGAAACAAGCTGTTTAATTCTCCTACTCATTGCAGAGGAAGTTATTTTCGGTCTGCTACTAGATTTTGTTATTCCATAACTCTCAGGGTCCTTTGAAAGTTGCAAACCACAGTTATACTTCGGTGAATCTTAGCTCCGATTGCACGCTGCGATAAACCTTGCTTGTGCATTTCAACAATTCGACCACTTTCTATTTCGGCGAGTTGTGCTTGCTTATGGGCATGGTGACGCCTTTACACTATCAGTGTAAGCCTGTAACGGATCCGAGACGCAGGAAATTACCTTAGTACTAAATATTTATTACCCTGGTTTCATAATTTTGATCAGCTGAAAAATTCATTATTGATAAAAATATGAATTTCTTAATAAATTGTTAGAGCGGGTATTTTTCGTCTGTCTCGCCTTTTACCTTTAGGAATTACTAATCCCTAGTCGAAGGAGTTTATTCATCACTAATATGTTATTTTGTTTAGATTTTCAAGTGGTTCTAAACTTCTGATGAGGAGTTTATATGCATATATGGATAAATTTTATTGAGATGGCATAATGTCGATTTCGATTAGAAGCAGTTAAAGAAATTTTGATATCCACGACTTGCGTTTCGCTGTTCTCCAGCTCATGAGGTGGGAGGGTCAAAGTTGGTGAATTTAGTTCATGAAATCCTGCGAAATTCGGAGAGGTTATCATAGGAAGGTTTAACTATGATACCGGCTGTTCCAAAAGTATAAATGAAATTTTCAATCAAGCAAATATTTCGTCAATTTTTAACTACAGTCAGCTGCGTTGACTCCAATTACTGCACGTTGCAGTATATACATATACATATATTTTCATTCAGTAGCTATTTACTTTATAGAAAAGTTTTTCAAAACAATAATTACTAACAGCTACGAAGTAATATTTTTTGATAATATAATGCCCTCGAATGGTACTAATGATGACAAATATCTTTGTAAATGTGAAAAAATACTCTTTTCATCTTAATGTGTGTGTATATCTTGGCAAGAAGCAGTTAGGCAAAATTAAGGGCCACGTGAAATTACAATTGTATGATGGAGTCGGAGTCGGGAGTCGTAGTTGGAAAACCTTAGGACCAAGAGTCATAGTCGGAAAAACTAGAGGGCCAGGAATTAGAGTTGGACTTGAGACGTCCGACTCTGCCACCTTGCGCTAAACCATAAACCATCACAAGGTAAGTATGCAATTAGCCACGTGGAATCTCGCTCGTAACTAACACTGACAGACAGACAGATGCGGGTGCACAAACTCACGCAACGATCACCACATGTTCCCTATACAGCCGTCGTACAGACAGCAATAAGCCGTAATATACCGCGCTGGCGTTCGTAGCTACAGAAGTACCTATATTTAAGCGCGGTACACAGGTCCATACCAAGGTATGGGTTATTTATTCATCATTCAATCACTCATGACTTCTGACATTACAGTGTAGTATTGTCGGTAGTATCCTTTAGTTAATAAAGAGGGTCCCCACCGGGGGGGGGGAGCTCGGACCCCGGTGGTGGCCTTTTAGGAGGTGCGGTATCTGTGTCATTCAGAAACTAGCTTAAATTCATTGCATAAAAAGTTGATATAACTTTCATTTGTCATCATAACATGGAATATGAATTTTGTGGGGCGTGGGAGAACAGAACACCTCAGGATGTACCAACTCATTTCCGACAACAAGCACGGCTTCCGTGATAGAAGAAGCTGCCTAACTAACTTACTAGACTTTTTTTTACGAAAGTTATGGAAATCAGAGACAATGACAAAAATGTGACCCTCGTTTACCTAGACTTCCAAAAGGCAGTTGATAAAGTTCCCCGTCAACGATTAATGAAAAGACTAGAAGCCCACGGCATACAAGGAGACTATTCACATTGGATCCGTCCTTGGCTCACTGGTAGACAGCAGAGAGTGAAACTACTAGGTGAGCCAGCCCATGGACGCCTGTCTCATCAGGCGTTCCGCAAGGTAGCGTGCTTGACCCCCTTCTGTTCATAATTTATATCACTGATCTTGATCTTAGCATCTGCAGTTAAATCAATATTGATTACACTAAACTATGCCATCCTGCCAGAAACAAAATTGAGCTCCAACAAGACCTAGACAGCCTCACGGCTTGGTCCGTAACTTGGCACATGAGCTTTAATGTCAACAAGTGCTCAGTCATGCACGTTTGGCCAGGGCTTGAGAAACCCCTTGCCCTTTTGGAAATGGATGGGATAAAACTAGCGACCGTCACCCAACAACCCGAACTGAGAATAACTATCACAAACAATCTACAACACACTCATCAAATCGACAAAAGCGTCAAAAAGGCAAGCAGAGTCCTGAGCTTCATTACAATGAATTTTGAGTGCAATCCCAAGGACATAATAAATCCTTTGTACAAGGCGCTAGTGCACTCGCATCTAGAATTTGCTGTTCAATTCTGGTCACCACTCAAGTAGAAAGATACGGATAAAATGGAAAGAATCCAACGCAAAGCAACAAAGTTGATACCCCAGTTGCGAAGCAAGCCGTGTCGCCTACAAGAAGTGGGACTCATCTCTCTCGAACAAAGACGAATGAGGGCCCAACTGACAGCAACATTCAAGTATTTGAATTGCTTCAACGATGTGCCTACATCGGAACTCTTTGAACGAGACGAAAATTATCATTTACGAAATAACGGCCAGAAACTCAAGCACAAAGATCGAGGAACCACTCTCAGTCAACAGTTTAACCCATACTTCATAGTGAACATTTGGAATAGACTACCTTCTGAAATTGTCGGCGCAGACTCAATGAATGCATTTAAAAATCGGTTCGACAAATATTGGGAGCAACATCCTCCACAGTTGCGAACTTTTTCTCTACGAATAAGAAACTCCTAACGGCCAAACCTTCTCAGCCACAATATTCCATAGTTGATGTCACGACTTTCTTAACGTCTCCAAGCTTCCGGGATCTTCAGCACTTAATTGCTTAATTTTGCTTGCGCGATCCTCCCCTTGCCTGACCCTGTTATGTTTTCTTCTTCTTTTTCTTTTTTCCCCAGAATTCTCCTTGATTTTGGACTAATGGCGATAACTCATAGAGGGCCGGAGCGTAAGTCCCGGCTACTCTCTGGGAATGGGGCTGTTGGTCCATCTATTGCCAGCTATCTATTCTATTCTATATAAAGTATATAAAGGTTTCCAGGCGTAGAAAGGTTGAGAACCGGTTCTCTAGTTCATGAAACAGTTGATCATGTATAGAACTGCACAGCACTACTACTTTAGTACCCACAAACCATCAGGGACCAGCAGCGTAGTACTGTACCTACCTACCTACCTTGAGAGTCTTCGGAAAAAGTCCAGGTGACGTTGTTCACGTCACCCCACGTGTGTGGAGTCACTCTGCTGGGTGTCTTCTGTGGTGCCGCAATTTGCGACCAAAGAGAGAGCCAGCAGCGAATTATCTCCACAGTGCACGTNTGGATATTGCACCATGTCATGCAATTCGTGACGCAAAAGTTTGCCGATTGCATCATGTCTCGGTAGGAAGGAGGTGGGGGTAAGGCAAAGGAGGGGATGGGGGTGAAGCAGAGGTTAATTGTTGAACAGAATGAGATTGGTTCGCAACGTTGGAAAGCTCCATAAAGGGGACACACAGTATGTATAAAAATTAAAAGCCCGGTAGACTGTGAAAATTTCACAGGCACAGCTAGTATCTCTAATTTCCTTCCGTCTATTAGTGATAAAAAGCATGACACACACTGGAGGTAGGTAGGTAGGTAGGTAGGTAGGAACAAGCGTATTATTATACTAGTGGCCCGTGCCGTCATTATAAATGACGGCAAAAAATTAACACTTCACCAAAACCCCCGCCGTCTTTTGGGCTTCTTCATTTTTCCCCTCTCTAATACTGAAGAAAAAGATTCCAAGGTACCCAACTTTTTTTTTTCGCCTTTTGAAATCTGAATTTCCTCCTATCTTATTAGTTCTATTTTTCCCCTATCTAATACTGAAGAAAAAGATTGCAAGGTACCCAACTTTTTTTTTCGTCGAAGGAAAAGCTTGCAAGGTACCCCACTTTTTTTTACATTTTGAAATCTGAATTTTCTCCTATTTTATTCCCATAGAGCGTGACAGGAAAGATATAAATATATAAATAAATAAAAACACGACGTAAATTATTATATAGTACTGATTCCAACTTCTTAGATGCGAAAATTTTGTTACGCTGTAACATATTACTGTGTATTCTGGATACGCATCGGAAATAAAATTCAGGGAAGTTTCAGTGCTTCCTAATATAGTTTTTTTTTTGCATGTCACCTAAAGAAGGGAAGAAGTGCGCTGAAGATGATTTGAAGGGTACTGCTCAGTAGAAAGCCGTCGCAGCGTTTTCCTCTCCATGTATTTTAGTAAGGAAAGCACAATGAATGAAGAAGTGTCACCACAAATTTCTTGCGATGAAGAATAGGCAAGTCAAAGAAAAGAAGATTCCGCACCAGCCTATATTAAGCAAATACAAATATTATTGCGTGAATTTTTTCCCGCAAGAGTACACTAGTTTTATCATATTGTGTACGCGTTCAAAAGTCTGCCGTGCGAATCGGCCATATAGAAGAATTAATATGGCAGTCTTTTGTCCTTCCCCTTACTGTATATCTTGGCATTTTTATTTCCTCTTTTGAGCCCTGGATGGCGTGGGGCTTTTGTGTTCTTTTCGCCTTTTTTCGCTTTGAATTAAACAATCATTAGCATTCGGCATCCGAATGCATTGCATGATCCATTTACATAGCAGAAAAGTACATAGTTACACTTGATGGAAAACGTATTTTAATGTATATGAATGTACTTTTTGCTCAGCTAACGTTGAAATCCAAACAATGAAGATTTTGAAGTTTCTCTTAGCGCTGCCACTGAGTCTGCTTTGAGTTACTTTCTCCTTACAGTAAAGCACAGGAGAAGCGATTTTTAACGGCGCAGTACATGTTCTTTCAGCTTGTTTTCTTCCCTAGACGAAACAATTTTTGCTTGGGCGCAAACATTTTGCTGTACTGACGTAGTATCATATCGTAAATAGGATACGCGACCGGGAATTTAATTAAATTCAATGAGGCTTCACTACTTGCTAAAATGTTAATTGATTTTTTTTTCTTTTCCGCACGTCATATGTGGGAAGGAAGAAGCGTGCAGCTCAGATGGATTGAAACAGAGAGTATTCATCGTTTATGTCTATTTCAGTTGGTTATTTTAGCTATCCTACAAAATCATAATAGTAACGAATGTATGATCTGTGAAGAAGGGTCATCAGAAATTCCTCGCTGTCATTTTTGACAGCGCGGGTATGATAGTGCTAGCATAAATATAATGAAGAGGGATACACGTGAAACACGGTTGGATTGCACCTAAATATCAATAAGGGCTCTTGCAATAATTGGCTGGCGAAAGGATGCGTTCCACTGGGCACCAAAGTTAAATGATCGAGGCTTGACTTATCCGAACTTGAGGCAGGTGCCCTGACTTCGATCGATTTAATTGCATTTCTGGCATTGAGTCTTAATCAACTGTCCAGCTCAGTATAATCCCGTTGTTTTCAACACTTGCAGTAAGGTTTATAGTAGCAAATCCAAAGCTTCAGCCTCAAGTTTCGTACAAGCGAAGCAAGCACCGAAGGCTTCTTTTTGCTGCCCAGTCGGACGTGCCCAAAGTCAATCTAATCTAAACCAAGCTCATTCGTCCAAAACATCTGACTGGTAGGTACCTTACATTCGCCCCACTGAATGGAAGTTTAGACGTTAATTTAACGTGAATAATTACCCAAGAGACGAGCGGAAACTCACTCATGCTCCCTAACATGGACTTTTCAGCCGTCTCAGACTGTCTTTGTTTACAGTGATCACCTGCTACGCAATTCAAACTGGGAAACCGATGCTTTTTTCTGAAATTTCGGAACAGACGAGTAAAAATCAGCTTATATATGAAGACTTTGACGAGGCAATTGAAAGATCCCTAATAATCTACAGTATATACGTACATGTTATTCCATAACTGCGAGCATCTTTGTCTGCACGGACTTATTGCGTAGGTTAACTTGGCAATTAAGACTGCAAATCTGACCGCAGTATAAAGGCGTTACTTATATTAACATCTTGAATGGGAAATGTTTGTTGGAGTTGAAGCGTGGTTACATTGGGAATATCCTTTTTCACAAAGATGTAGTCGTGGGTATATGGTCTGATAAGGGTTATGTAATGAATATAGCCTTTGGACTTCATGAAGTCGAGTAGTGCATCCTTTCCTTCGGGGATGAGGTTGTACTCCACTGAGAGCGTCTGTTGAAAAAAAAGAAAACAAACATATTTTACGAGTTTTGCATTCAGGGAAGTACTTCGATGTGATGCCTAGTTACTTGAAGTTATTTAATTCTCGTATATGGGCTGACTAATGAGCAAATGAGTTTGTTTTCCTCCCTAGCTTCATGGCGATCTGCCTTTCTTGCTGCGGGCACTGGCAGCTTTGAGAATTTGTAAACTGTGTGATCTTTGATTCTCTCATTTTTTTCTTCTCTTGCTAAGCTTGTTTCGTGGGGGTTAATAACCTTGTGGAGCTTACTCTGCTATATCACGTCTCCTGTCTGGTCTATTGTAATGATAATAAAGATAAGAAGTACCCTCATGACCCCCTGCAGGTCGATCTCGGAAAAGTTGCTTTATGTTAAAGCTGCAAACAGAGTATCGAAGAGGACCCTAGAATTGTTTGTCTGTGAAAGATACTTAGCCCTGTCCATTACACTATCAATTCGATAAAAATTCGATGTTCAATAGAGACGTGTATCGCTTGTACCAAGCAAAGGAAGGCTGGCCACCAGAGGTTCTCTGATACGAGAATGGTCTTGCAAAGCTGCAAATTACAATGGTAGAAACGTGAGTAGAGGGCAGGGAGAAAAGCAATCGATTTGGGCAAGGGATGGGGACGCAGTAAAGGTACTGTACTCTTTGTATTGGCACTGTTGTAAACAGAACCTATAGTTTTGCCTTACCTATCGATCCTAACCAACCCTAGCCTTCCCTCGAAATCAATAGAAACCAAGTCAGCTGATCTCTTGTTTACAAACATTGCGGAATGGGGCCAGGCGGCAAGTCACATGCCGACGCTAACGACAATATAGTAATAACAACAACTCCAAAGAAAAAGTGGTGAGCATAAATATACATATTTATGGCGCCACCTTATCAGTACTTTAAATCATGAAATGGTTCATCTTTTTACGCTTTTTATAAAGTCGAATTATTTTAGAGGTATGCACAAAATTACATTTCGCTGCACTCTCTGTAAGCGATGCTATAATTATAGGGGTTTGGCAATAGAAAACTACCGAACAAATATCGCAAGACGATCAGGGAAACTATTCTACAGCCAGCAAAACATTCGCGATGTATGACGTCACAGTTATTTGTAAATGCGAGATGCTTTCATGATCTGCCCTTAACACTAAAATGTTCATCATAATTTAGGTTTCTACAGCTCAGGGTATTTCTGTATTTTGATTTGCTTAATTAACCACTACAGTATATCAAAAGAATTATTTATGTCATTGTCTCGAATTCTTTTAATATTATTAGGACTGAAGAACACCGCTATTAAATTACATTTTTTGGTAAATCCCTCAGTAGAATGTTATTATCGCCAATATTTTAGCCTCGGTTAATGTTACCTTCAATCCAAGGTTTGGGTGTTTCGATGTCTTTCCTAAAACTGGAGCTTTAAAAATTTGTTATTATACTTTAATGTAGACTATAATTAATTGCCTTATACATTCTTACCTTAATATTAACCTTATCCCAGGGTATGGACTCCAGAACTTTATACTCGGATCCCTCAACATCCAAACTGAAGTAGTCGACCGTGGTGGTGCCGAGAGCGAGCAAGAAGGAATGAAGTGGAAAACATTCACATTCACCTCATGGAATGGAGCAGAACGTGGCAGATGAGCTTTAATGTCGACAAATGCTCAGTAATGCACATAGGGCTGATGAACCCTGCGCCCCCACTGCAAATGAATGGGACGGTATT
>LQNS02278161.1:6632849-6643146 GCA_001587735.2 Parhyale hawaiensis
TCTGAAATGGCGAGATGACTGTTCGAATTTGAATTTATTGCCAAATTAAAGCTAACAGTATTAGACTATATCAGTTGGAGTGGGAGATCTGTAAACACCTTTAATTGCGGTGAGCAGTTCCGGTTGCAATTTTGTATGAACGACACTCCTAAATTAGTTTTCGTCGTATATTCAGAGCCACTCTACTAAATTAGATTTGTCATAAGTATATTGAGAACCACACTCCTAAATTAATTTCCATCATGACTATCTTGCGAGCAACACTCCTAAATTAGTTTTCATCATGACTATCTTGCGAGCAACACTCCTAAATTAGTTTTCATCATGACTATCTTGCGAGCCACACTCCTAAATTAGTTTTCATCATGACTATCTTGCGAGCCACACTCCTAAATTAGTTTTCATCATGACTATCTTGCGAGCCACACTCCTAAATTAGTTTTCATCATTTGTCAAACTGCACTCTTAAATTCATCTCCGTCTTAGGGACTACGACAGCCATCTTGCTAAATCAGTTTCTGTCTTGGGTATATCCAGATCCACACTCATTAAATAATTTTCGTCTCAAGTGGTTTGACAGCAATACTCCTTGCCATATTTTCGTCTCAGGTATGTTGAGAGCCATAGTCCTAAATTAGTTTTCGTCTTGGGTATGTTGAGAGCCATAGTCGTAAATTGATTTTCGCCATAGGCATTTTGAGAATCACGCTCCTAAATCTAATGTTCATCATAATTGTTTTGAGAACTGCATTTCCATGCATGTTTTTGAAGTAGGTATTTTTATGGTTGTATAGATACTCGTATGGGGATTCACACAACAAACGGAACAATATATACTGTGTATAAATATGTACTGTATATATAGGATACTGCTGTGTGGAGCTGAATCGCTGTGAATATACGACAGGGTACGTACCTATTATTTGTTGTTCCACGCAGCATACATAGACGTGTTTATACATTACCTTGCCATTTAAGAGCTTGTCCACAATCTTGGCCTGTCCATCGGACGGGTCGTGATGGACACCATAGTGCAGGTTGTATGGCTGGGTGGAGGTAGGTATGAGGATGTGCTCCTTTATGTATCTGAGCAGACGAGGATCATCTGCCCTCAGGTTGTCTATGTCCACAGCATCTGAAATAAAAATATGGCATTCTTATGAAAGAGGTATAATATCAAATCTCAATGTTGAAAGAAATAGACATGTTTTGCAGTTCAGCTTATACATTTGAAAAATAATGAAGTTCTTGTGGGGAGAAATAGTAATAAAGTGTAATCTACCATGGCTGAAATAATAGAGCACTCACATACTTTAAACTAGAAGGCCTCGTGGCGTAACACCATCACCCGCGGTGGGAGCAAATGGTTCATCGCCGTCATTTTTGATGGCCAGTTAATCCTAGTTTTTTGGCGTGGGTCACATCGAGGGCAACCCACCAGACTCCCTACAAATAATAATGAAGATTGCTCAAGTCCTCCTTACAAACATATATATATACTTCAATCTTTAACGAAAATATTATCACCTCTCTCAAAAGCACTTACGTTTCAAAAACCGTGTGTTACAGTTGGAACGGTTTCAGTTTCGAATGTATTGTTCCATAGAACTTCTAGCGAGAATAAATGCCGGCAAGCTTTGCTTTCAGTTTCGCATAGGAGGAAATAGAACGACTTATGGTGCCTGCTCGGGAGCAACAAACGTCGGAGTTCGATGCTGCAGATACTCCTCATAGGTACTAGGTATCACAGTTCATTTACTACAGATAGTTCTGTCAGCCAATAGAGCCAAACAAGGATTATGAGACACAACAGGTTAACATATGGGGGTGGGGCCAAGCTGTAGTGCATCATGGGAAATGGGCTTGTGACGTCATAAAAACCTAGTACATTTATCAGTAGCTATTTTGCATTGTTTCTTCATCACTTCATTTGGGCCTCCAGAGAGTCCTACATGTTCTACAATCATTATAGTTGCACAAAAATATGCACCAAAGCATCTACAAAATTTTTTTAGCTCCCTGAAGGATAAAATGTTATTATTATTTAGGTTGTTTTCCGTAACAGGCACGCACCCAGTCGAAGAGTGTGGGTAAAATGTTGCCCTAAGCTGTGAAGTCGTGTACGCTTCGTTAATGTATCCCCCTCTTCTAATTGTAAAAACTACAGCATCATTGGAAAAATTAGGGATTCAACCCTCGCCAGTTTCAACAACTTCGTGCCGGAAGACAGTTACGGTGTGGCGAATACGGTTAGGTAACTTTTTTGCACGTTGGTTAACGCTAGTCGGACGCGACCCTACTGTTATAGGCTATATACTGCTGTAACGCGCGCAGGGTATAGCAACTGATATTTTTTCTTATTCTGCCGAGCAATTGTATGGCTTCAGCGTATTTTATATAGACTTTTGCTTTAATATTACCTCGCAAGAAGGAAAGTAATTTTTTCCTTTCATGTTTTTCTTACAAATCTGTTAAAAGGTTCTTCTATCTCGCCGTTCAATCGCTTGCATCTGAGCCAATTTTTGTTGCAGCAGTTTGAAATTATAGAGGATAGCAGATCATTGGTAGACAACGAAAATGAATCGAAAATATTGCGGTATTCACTCATGTAAATCCATTTTTAGAATGCCATATTACTTTCGACAATACTCACTTGATTTTTTGCATTTCAAAGACGACAAACTTCGTTCTAAAAATGCTTTTGATACATGGGGTCATTTTCCGGGTAAATTCGTCTGCTCTTTTACAAGCCTTTTAACCAGCGCTTTTTTAAAATTTTATCCTTCAGAAAGCTAAAAAGAAAAAGTTCGCAGATGCTTTGATACATATTTTTGTACAACTATAATGATTGTAATTTGTAGGACATGTAGGACACTCTGGAGGCCCAAATGAAATGATGAAGAAACAATGCAAAATAGCTACTGATAAATGTACTAGGTTTTTATGACGTCACAAGCCCATTTCCCATGATGCATTACAGCTTGGCTCTGACCCCTGGATTAACCTGTTGTGTCTCATAATCCTTGGAGCCAGCAGTTGCAGAACTGTAACGTCACGCAAATGCTTATCAACCAATAGAGCCACTTCTTTTGCAGCGGGGCATCCTGGGTAATCCTAAGACAGAGGCGTCTTGGGTAATTTCCACAATGGCGTCGTGTGTCAAAGAGGTGAATTGTGTGTCGTGATTGTTTATTACAGAAACGTTTGCAAAATTGTTCAGTTGCATTTTATTGTGCTTATTATGTATGGGAATTACCCAATCGCCGAACTAACTCTATTTTCGAACAAACAGTTATATATGATAGGTGAAGATAATAATCCCATCAAATAATAACTGTTTGTTCGGAAATAGAGTTAGTTCGGCCATTGGGGAATCCCCCTATGTATAACATTCTACATACCTTATAATCCGTAGTAATGCAAAGTTTTCTTAGTGAATGAAAACCGTCTAACTTTGTCATTTTTAACACATGCGAAACATTGTAACTCGTGCAAAGTATTCGCTTTTACTTAGGTAAACATTTTCACACGATTTCCTCAGTTCTTTTTATGGCGCTGGAAATCACGATGCAATACAATAAAACCTCAAGTCTGTGGTTTATAATTTTCCTTCGTTTATGTAATTAAGTGTAATGTGTAGTTCCAAGCTGAGATAATGAAATAAAGGATAAACAATTGGCAAGAAAGTTTCTGGAATAGTACAAGGAGCCGTCGCTCGCCGCCATATATGGTTACTCAGAAAAGTGACACGGCGGTCGCTCATTGGCTGAAATTGACGTCAGTCTGGCTGCAGCTGATTGGCTGAAATTGGCCCCAGGGTGTTCGCTTAGAGCTGACATAACTATCTGTAGTAAATGAACTGTGGTAGGTATGCTATCACACATCGTTGCTAGGATATAATTTCAATTTATTTAGTTTTGAAGCCATGATCAAGGAGGTTCTAAAAGGAGGAGTGCACCCTCGCTATTTACCCTACGGGAGCGTCTCGAGTAAACTTTCCCCCTCAATTAGCTGAGTGGCATACCCCATCAGAAAGCGACATTGCCTCCCGCAGCCTGTATAGGAAGGAGGGAGTTCTGAGCTCAAATTTTTATAGCCACTAGTGCACCAAACGTAACCCTTCTGTAGAATAAGTCATGAAATATATATTTGAAAACATCTTACCATCCATCGAAAAAAGTTCACACTACTTCAAAGTCCACCAAGTCCAAAAAGTCCACGAAGTTCACCTAGTCCACATTGTCCACCAAGTGCACAAAAGCAACCAAGTTCACAAAAGGCCCGTGACCAGGTCTTCACCAATAACCCGGGAATTCCCGGGTTCGTATCCTGGATACGGTTTGGCAAAAAGAAAAGTTGTGTGCCTTGGAATTTTTTTCTTTAGTATTAGATAGGAGAAAAATAAGGCTTTGGACGGACGGACTGACAGACAGCTCTCTTATTATAGTATAGATTAACCATCGACAAAATTCCGAGCGGTTGGAAGTATGTAAGGGAAACTTGTATCCTGTATATCATCTGATGATGAAAGTGAGCACTGGTGAGTGGTGAGCACTGGGATATAAATTTTCAGACACGATTGTCTTTGCAAATATGTTGAAGAACTGCTTGTCTGTATATTCCTTAATTATATGTGCTGACCACTGCCCTTGCAGCCACTTTAAGGACTCCAAACACCAGTTTCGATCACGTGACAAAGCCATGTGTTTACTCTCCCAGAGAGTGCTTCTGCTTGCTCGTTTAATTAGAAGTTCCTTGGCCATGATACAGGTCCGGGCTCGTCTAATCTAATACTAAGAATGACCGTCGTGTGTTTATATATTTATATTTTTATTATATTTACGGTATTTATTTATTTATTTTTAGGTTTCGTGTCACGCTCTTGACGCAATAGATAGGTAAAAATTAGCTCTGGCCTTTCTGGTTTCATCAGTGAATTCATCTGCTTGAAAACTGTGGTCATCCTACCAAGCTTCATAAAAACTGATAGACAGAAAACATTCCAGATGATGGCACTCGAACCGTATGTCTGATTCCTGTCTTTCTTTGACAATGTTGTAGTCCACTCGAGTTGTATACATACAGCTTCTCTAAACAATCTGTTCCATCGTGTTGTGTACTCTCATCTGAGATTTCCTTCATTCAAGCTTCAGCTGATACTCTCATTTTCTTATTTTGGTAACTATTGGACCCGTGCATGAAAAAATTCACGCAGTAATCGATATGTTTGCTCTCTTCTTTGACTTGCCTCTTCCACATTTTCCCGCTCACGCTTATTAGCAACTCTCATTTTCCTTCTTTAACCCTTCTGCTTCAAGTCTTTTTGTCACTGAGCCCCATAGGCGCTTCATCTCTCCATTTTTTGATAGCACGTTTTCGTTTAAACCATTGCAATACATTTGAATGCCCCTCCAGTCAGCTTATATGCAATGTTAGTGCTCCGTATTCATAATACCGTCGTCCATACTTAACTCTCTGCTTCACTGAAGTACTCAAATTTCGGCCTCTGAAGCGAAATATGCACTCTCAGAGAATGACAGTGAGCTAGATAAAATAGTCGTCCACTGCCCAGTGTCCGTGAAATACTTGAAGAGAAAGCTACATCGTCAAATCAGTACTATATTATAGTAATTCACGTCGTGTTTTTATTTATATATAGTGGCCCGAGCCGTCATTATCAATGACGGCAGAAAATTAGCATTTCAGGAAAATCCCCACTATCTCCTGTGCTTGTTACCGTTCAGAAGACTCTTTAAATGAAAATTCAGTATTCTGCCTATAAAGTTGGATATACATATATTTTGAGTCGTAGTGAAGTGACATCACCCGTAGCACCGTTTAACAATGAACATGTCCGGACATGGCCAGGCAGGTCACTCAGCTGGAGCACCTAAGTACGACCTCCGTACCCAAGATACCGTGTTCGGCACCTAAATTTTCTCCTATCTTATTCCCATAGAGCGTGACAGGAAAGACATAAATATAGTTATAAATAAATAAATAAATAAACAAGTAAATAAGTAAATAAATAAAAATACGACGTGAATTATTATATAGTACTGATTATCGAGGCAACTGGTAAGATATTCTTGAGCGGTCAGCAGGCGCGTAAAAACCACGATGATTTCTAAGCAAATTGTTTTCTCCACATTTTGGGTTCTTCTTTCCACAGAGCAAGTTATCTCTTCGGGAAAAATTTTCAGAGTCCGAGTTATATCCCACCCTCGAGTATCTTGGATACAGAGCTTCGTATTTATTAAAAGCAATATTGACTTCGTGCAAAAAACATCACTTATTTGCGAATCACCAGAAGAAAGCTTGGATTTGTTCAGCCTTACACGCTTATCTGTACGGTTCCCTAATGCAAGTTGGCAGTTGCGCAGCATCCTACACGAGGAAGTTAATAAGAGCCTTACATGTATAGAAGGGAGCTCAACCGTCTACCCTAAATTGGTAATAACCTGAAAAATCACGAAGAACATGTCAGGTCAACACGTGACACTACCCACTGCACTACACTGCCTTTCTAGTCTATAGCGCAAATATTCATTCAACTAAGTGTTTTAGGATATATTCATTTTACTAGAATAAAGCGTTTATTACTTGTGCATTTCACGGTGTGTGTACATTTTAACTACCTTTTTGACGAACCACGTTTCTTAGTAGTAGGCTCCATGCACACTTCCAAACCCCTATGAGAGACGCCAGTGTCGAACAATGCTCGCTTATTTTGAAGACGAGCATCCTGAGAGCAACTGAACGATACATCCCAAATAAACGAGCTCGTATCAGTAATGATCCCCTCTGGATGAATTGGACAGTCAAATACTGCATAACAAGGTGATAAGTGTGGTGCAAAGTTTGGAAGCGTAATCCAACGGATGAGAACAGGACCAGTCACATAAGGGCATGTCGGGATGTAAAGAAAATTGTCAGGACAACAAAAAGGGGAAAAGAAGTTTCCGTAGCCGCTAAAGCAAAACGCAACCCAAAGGCATTCTATAAATATGTAAATGAAAGAAGACTCAAAAAAGAAACCATAGGTCCGCTCAAAAGGCCTGACGGTGAAATCACCAATGACCTAAGAGACAGAGCAACGATCCTGAACGACTATTTCACCTCTGTATTTACTATTGAAAATGTTGCAAATGTCCCTGAACCTGCACCGATGCAAGGTGCTCCCATACACACATGTGTTTTCACGGAGATTGAGATCCTTCGAGAGCTAACCCACCTAACTGCGTTCAAATCCGCTGGCTCAGATAATCTTACTCCCCGTATACTACGGGAAATGGCTACAGTCATCTTGAAGCCGCTGCTCGAAATATTTAATCGGTCTCTAAGAACAGGAGAAGCTCCGCTGGATTGAAAACTAGCTAATGTGATAACGATACATAAGAAGGGGGATAAGAAAAGCCCCAGCAACTATCGACCAATCAGTCTTACATCGGTCGTCAGCAAAACCATCGAACGCCTCTTGAAAAAGCGCATCACTGATCACCTGAGGATGCATCAGCTTATATCCGACACTCAGCATGGCTTTCGTAATGGAAGAAGCTGCTTAACAAACCTACTGGACTTTTTATCAAAAGTTACAGATATTAAAGATGAACGAAAAAGTGTACACTTTGTGTATCTAGACTTCAAAATGGCTTTTGACAAAGTCCCCCATTAACGGCTAGTGAAAAAAATTGGAAGCCCATGGCATCCAGGGAGACTATTTACGATGAATCAAGGCATGGCTTACGGGTCGGCAGCAGCGAGTGAAGCTTGAAGGAGAGACGAGCGCCTGGACGCAGGTATCATCCACAAGGTAGCGTGCTTGACCGGCTTCTGTTCTCAATTTACATCAATGATCTCGATCTTAAGATCCGTAAAAAATCAGTAAAGTTGCGGATGATGCTAAACTATAACATCCTGCCACAAAAAGAGCCGAACTCCTACAAGACCTTGACCACCTCATGGAATGGAGCACAACGTGGCAGATGAACTTTAATGTCGGCAAATGCTCAATCACCAGAAATTTTGAATACAAGTCCAAGGACAACATCGTTCCCCTGTATAAGGCATTAGTGCGGCCACACTCAGAATTTGCTGTTCAATTCTGGTCACCACATCTGTGCAAAGATATCGATAACATAGAAAGAGTCCAACACAGAATAACGAAATTGATACCTCAGCTGCGAAACAAGCCGTATGAATGCCGCCTAAAGGAACTGGATCCGATCCCTCTCGAGCAAAGACGACTCAGGGGGCAACTAATAGAAACATTCAAGTATTTGAATGGCTTCAACGACGTACCTACAGCGGGACTCTTTGAAAGAGACCTCAATGATCGTTTGCGAAACAACGGTCAAAAACTCAAGCATAAAAGCTTAAAGAACGACCTTAAGTCAGCAGTTCTTTCCGTATTTTATAGTCAGCATTTGGATTAGACTCCCTTCCGATATTGTTAGTGCGGAGTCGGTCAACGCGTTTCAAAATCGTTTTGACATACATTGGGAGAGACATCCTCCAGACCTAAGAACTCCTCCTCCAGGAGTCGCAAACTCTTAACGGCCAAAGCTTCCGAGGCCACCTTAATTCGTCTTCTTCTCTCTTCCGCTCCAACAACACAGTCTGGCATCTCCAAGCTCCGCATATCAGCGGCTCTTGATCGTGCTTGCGTGCATTCATGATCGTCTTTTTGTCAGGGATTGTTCCCCCTTTTTTTTCTTTTCTCCAGTCCTCTATATCC
The DNA here is from genome assembly GCA_001587735.2 of Parhyale hawaiensis. Taxonomy (NCBI): domain Eukaryota; kingdom Metazoa; phylum Arthropoda; class Malacostraca; order Amphipoda; family Hyalidae; genus Parhyale; species Parhyale hawaiensis. Next base: position 6,641,587 of record LQNS02278161.1, read on the forward strand.
TACTAACATAATGACAATAGCTCATAGAGGGCCGGGGCGTAAGTTCCGGTGTCTCTTTCGGAATTGGAGTATTGGTTCGTCTACAACCGCCTATCTAATTTAATCTAATCTAATCCAATTGCACATATTGAGGGCCCACAAAAAGGAGCTGGCCCTGGATGTGTCCAGACCTCTAGACGCCTGTACAGTATAGCTTGGGTTGCCATCGCAAATGCCTAAAACCGAAAGAAATTAGTGTACACATGCATTTCCATGGGATCGAAAACATATACGATTAAATTTCATTACTTCCCTCCTTTTTCTTTTTTATGTATTTATTAATCTCTCTATAGCCCGACATATTTCATCAAGATATATCTTTGCTAGCCTAGTAACTTTGGAACCCCTTGACATATACTTGCTTGCAGGTGGTATCATAAATGCTTCACTTGAACTGCCGACGAAAGATCCCAAATGCACTGCAGTAGACACGACAATTATCGTAGCGATAAAGATACAACTACGAACGCTTCTTTTTCCAATGAGATTTGACAAATTGTAAGCCATATTATCATGGGCCTTGGATACTTCTGTCACCGATCTTTGCTTCAACGACATAGAAACAGCCTAACAGCCTCGAGAGAATAGAATCACATACGCATAGTTTTCCCTGTGCTCGTAATTTTAATTGTCAAGGAAAAGACTTATAGTTATGGGCTGGTTTTGCCTTATAGCCGCGCGTGCTGCCTAGCTCGCCTGGTTTTTAACTGAAGTTCCAGTTCTCATTTTTGTGTACCTGATGTGCAAAACCATAGTTAATATTTGAGAGAATTTTTGTTGACGTCGCTTATTAGATGCCAGTGCATATTGGGACAGTAACCTAGACCAGAATATATATCAATTTCAGGTCTTACCATTACTTATATACAGATGATTTTATATAAATGAATCACACTGACTCAAAATGAGAGAAGGAGAATTGTGCTGAAAATGTTTACCACCATCTCACGCGCGTCGCCGCACCAGCTGATGATTTACACTACGGTGCCCACTGTCCAAGTCTGGGGACCGTTGGCGGTGAGTAGGATGCCGTTTTGAGCAGTTTTAGATCAAATAATAAGCTTTCTATGCATAGGGATTGTTTATCAATGCGAAGTATCTGACAAGTGATTCCACTGGTAAGTAGGTAGATAGCCAATCGTCTCAGGATGGCGTCATCGCCAAGCATTTAATCGAGTCATTTACTATTTCTGAGTACTGGCGATCTTCGCTTAATGCGGCGCTTGGGGCCAGTCTGGACCAACACTAGTAACACTAGTAACACTAGTAGTAACACTAGTCGTTGTTAAGGATATCTCTGCACTGTTGGGTGTTGCTCAGAGGCGTGTTGCAGTCTGGCCATCGGTGTCACCCGTGCTACACTGGCCTCCAATTCGACTCAGGTTAGGTCACAGTACAGTAAAGGAAGTATGGAAAATCTGTTGATTTCGGGTGGAACCGTGGCGTCACAATCTAGGCACGCCCTTTGCTGGAGCAACGGGCCAATAGCAGAGAAGCGGGCAATGGTAACGGCCGGCAAGA